>JARJDZ010010652.1:0-12218 GCA_030264555.1 Aleochara sp. GC000083
ATCCAGAAATTCTATTGGTATTGTCGTCAATTCATTCTAAAATGATCATTTTTATCACTCGTTTTCCTATGTAAATGGTGTCTATTTTCTGATAACTGTATCTCGGTAAGGTGAGGACTTATAAAAATGATTTTGACACCATTTTATTGTAAATTTAATGTACTTTCAAATGGCTGTAACGGATTTGCAAAATTCCGTCGGGAAATGCTATTGGTATTGTCGTCAATTTAATCATACATAGTGATCAGGATTACTTAATCCTTTATGTATTATTTCGGAACCGGAAGTCCAATTGTAATAATTCAAGCCTTATTTTATAGGTAATTTAATGTACTTTCGATTGGCGTTTACAGATTTGCAAAATTCCATCTAGAAATGCTATTGGTATTGTCGTCAAGTTAGCCAGAAATTATCATTTTTAACACTCGTTCCCCTATTTAAATTTTGTCTATTTTCTGATGGCTGTTTCTCAGTATCTCGTGGAGCTATAAAAATGGTTCAGGCACCATTTTATTGCAAATTTAATGTACTTTCAAATGGCTTTAACGGATTTGCAAAATTCCGTCGAGAAATGCTATTGGTATTGTCGTCAATTTGAATAGACATAGTGAACAGGATTACTTAATATTTTATGGGATTATGGCAGAACTAGAAGACCAATTCTAATAATTGAAACGTTCTTTTATAAGTAATTTAATGTACTTTCGATTGGCGTTTGCAAATTTGCAAAATTCCGTCTAGAAATGCTATTGGTATTGTCGTCAATTTCGTCTAAAATGATTATTTTGTCGTTTTTCCTAATTTCTTTCAGGGTATTAGTGTATAGGAGAAGTGCAAAGGTTTCCCCTTGCTTTCAGATATCTCCACAAGTGTCACAAATGCAATCAACGCGGGCCAGTGTCCAACGAACACGACGTGGCCGGAATACTCTTCAGCATACGGCACCACGTACAGCCCGCCCCAGCCTCCAAGCTACTACGATCCACATCAAGACCCTGGAAGCCAATCAATTCATTTACCCGCAGGTATGCATCACCAGCACGCCGATGTGCACTTATATCAATGAAGTCGCGCCGCGACCGCAGAGAGAATGCGGGCATACGCGCGCCAAAAAATCAGCACTTAATCTTCGCGACTTGTGGCACCCATTACCTGCCAATCTCGGCGTATGACAAAACCGCAGCAATTCGACGTATTCGCCGACGGCGGCCGGGGCCGGGGTGCAGCGCAATGAAAACTAATTTAGTGCCGGTCGTAAAAATCGCGGCGCGGTCGGGGTGTGGAGATTAAAAAATTGCGGTCGCGTCCGGCTGTCAGCGGCTGCACGAGCAGCGCGCGACTGCCGCCGCCCCCACGGCACACTGATGCACTTCCGCTTGTTGTTGCAGTCCTGCCGGACGCCGCCGGCCACCAGCACGAGTACATCAACACCTCGCTGACGTCGCCGACGACGCCGATGTTCAACAGCGTCAAGGCGGACCTGGACCCGATGGTCGGCTCCAGCCCGCGCTACAACGAGTCCTCCGGCTACTACCCCAACAACTGGACGCCGCACAACGCCGCCAACTACCCCAACTACAACTACTACAACGCGCCGAACAACAACGCGCAGCAGTACGGCAACGGCCCCACGATGGTCCTCTATCCGCACCTCTACTCCACGGTCAACCAGAACCAGATCCACCTGCACCTCCACGGCACCGGCACCGAGAAGCTCGTCGACCAGTACCTGAGCGGCTCGCACGACGCCGGTGGAGGCGCAGGTGGTGGCGGAGGTGGCGGCAATCTGGCGTTGATGGCGGCACGACCCACCGAGACCGTTACAAACGTCAGCGCGACGAATGTGAATGAAACCCACTCGCAGCAACAACAACAGCCGCCGCCCCCGCAGCAGCAAACGCAACAAGTCGTTGTGGATGACGACCAGCGGCAGATCAGCGATCCCTCGGGCGTTTGGCGGCCCTACTAGCTGCAATTCCACCCGCCCCCAAATTCATTCGAAAGCAAAGACTTCTTCAGTATCGTTTAGTTCTAACGTTCACGTTCCCCCAGATTTTGCATTTTTATCAACGTAGTTGGCTGAGTATGATGACTATTTACTATAATACTATATAGAGCTATAAATATACAGATATATCATACAGCTAGGTCATTATTTTGCTCCAGTCCGAAGGTCATTTGTTGATTTTGGTCGGGAACAAACCTGGGCGCAATTTGTTACAAGCCGCAATGATTGGTCCGATTGATGTATGCCTGTAAATACGACGTAAGATTACATGACATATAAGCTAGAATAAATTTCAAATTTACTTGTCAATTTGGCTGTTGCTCTTCGTACTTCTTGAACAATGTCGGGCAAACCGTGCTTCACCGGAACCACCGAGCACTCCGAGGTGCGCTTCACGCTCGTGGGGTTGGTCGCCTCGCCGGAGTTCCAGCAATGCCTCACCGTCATCGAGCTGCTGCACAAGAAGTACCCGGCAAGGTTCATCGAGCCCTTCATCCGCCCCATGCTGGAATTCGAATGGATCGAGTACCTCATCAAGGCGCAGCGCACCTATGGAGGTATGCTCTGGCACCTGGAGCGCCCGTTCATCATCTACGTCAACGACCAGCCCCTGGGTTGCGACGATGAGCTCGAGAAGTACCTGCTGAAGTGGTACCACGTCCACCTGGACAAGGATTTCTACTGCATGGCCCAACGAGGACTCGTTGATATGTATGAGAAGTACATGGAGCTCGGTGTAGGTCCTTGTATCGTGTTACCAAGTTTACTAGCTAATTTTGTGGGGTTTCAGAGACAGTTCGCCTTCTTTTCGATCGCCATCGAGAAGAAGATCATTGGACACATGATCTTCATGGTACTATACCTTGAAATGCACCTGGTGCACCTGGTTTCTGATCCTTTCGTGTTTTTTGTAGTTATATGGGGAGATCGTCCCGAAGACATGTCGGAACTTCATCAAGAAATGCAACAGCAAGCGACATGGTTACCGTGGGACTCGTCTCCATAGGCTGATGGACTCCAGTTGGATCCAATGCGCTGACTACACGCTTCCGTTGGACTCCATGGCTAACGAGAACTACGTGGTGCCACACAACCGACGCGGGGTGCTCTCGATGTGCAACAACAACCCGCATTGGCACAACAAGACCCAGTTCTTCATCACCCTGGACGCCACCCCGTGGATGGACTACAAGTACGTCGCATTCGGACAGTTGATGCAGGGCGAATACGTCCTCCGGCAGCTGGAGCGACTCCAGACGCTGCGCGAGGACGTCCTCGCCGAGGCGTACATCGCCAACTGCGGCGAGATCACGCTGGAGGACACGCTGCTCACGAAGAACATCCCGAAGATCTGCCGATACCTGGACGAGCGCAGCTCGAAGTCCTCGCTGGACTACCACGACGTGCGCGACGTGCCCTCGATCCTGCTCGAGGACCGCTACCGCAGGCACCTCTACTGCTACTTCGACGACGGGCGCAGCAACCTGCCGCTGGTGAACATCCCCAACTACATGATGACGCTGCCCAGCCCCAGCCAGGTGTCGACCATCAAGGACTACTTCATGGAGGAGGCGGACGCCGTCGTCCAGGACGAGGAGGACGCCGCCTCCGTCACCGAGCGCATCTTCTCCACCGACGCCGTCTTCTACCAGCACATCAAGCAGATGCTCAGCCTGCAGTCGATGAGCTACAAGTACCTCACGCAGGGCGGCGACGCCGCCGACCTGCAGGAGGAGGAGGGCCACGACCACCACGACCTCCACGAGGACGACGTCGTCGCCATGCTGGAGCAGTACCTCTATCCGAGTGGCCATTCAGTTCACAAGGGCGAAAGCGACTATGCTACGAGTGGCGAATCGGAGGCGAATGTGGTCCACGCTAGAAGCGTGCAATTTGCGGAAGGATAATGTCCATGTAATGCGCTCCTTCTTTGGGTGGCTGACCTGGGGCTTGCAAGTGAGGCATTGCCTCCATTAAATCATAAATCATGTGGAAATTCATTTGACGTATGAATTCATCTCGCAAAGACGCTCTTGTCGCGCGATGCTGCATAATGGATGCGCGTTTCTTCGCTTCCAAGACATGCAGCGGCCGGCCACGTCAAAATTCTAAGTGCCCGACAATGTTAACGCGCCATTAAGCATTAACAAATCGTATAATTAGATATGGCACACATGTAATCGTTACACATAATTAAGCGCCTTCGATAATTAAGAACGTTGCTTATTCATCGCGGATTAGCAATGCATGATCGTTGCGATTTGTGTGTGTCTGACTTATTGATCGCTTCTATCGAATTGCGGATTAATTATCCACAAATATCGGACGTTTGACGATCATAACGGCGACGACTGTGCGATTTGCAATATGTACAACGCACCGATGTACCTCCGAGCAGTTGCATTATAAATGCAACGAACGGACATCTCAGTGACACCTCGCGCTCGAATAAGATATTTCGCCAACTCGTTTCGCACATTCAAAGCATTTGCAAGTTGTTATCAACTACGCGCCTTCGCATGTGGATCCCCAATCACAGCGTTCAACGTAAACAGCGTTCAATCGATTCGTCAGACTGTTTTGTAATCGATAAATATGCAAATGGTGGAATTTATTTGCGGATGTCTCAGCCACATCGAGTATTTTCTTATCATTGCGGCATTTCCCTCACATGATTCCCTCAGATAATGCAATCAAATGCGACCTACTGCTTTATAAATCGTTAAATATTCTATCCACCTCAGTAGTTACATAAACATCATGCAATTATCAACGACACTTTGCTTTTGCGTGTGTTTTGCAACTGGAGTCTTGGCTTCTGATGGTAACGAATTACTTTAGCAACTTTAGTTCGAAATTATATGTGGATTAATTTGCAGTGGTCAGAGTCAATTACACGTACTGGACAAGTTTGCAAGAAGAAGATGCGCACTCAATTTCCGTGCAAGTACCGCGCAATGCAAATTTTTATAAAGTAATGCAAACGGCAGCAGCGGCAGATAATATCTTTCGTTTTGAAAGCATAGATTCTGAATATGGACATTTTATCACGAGCATTGGGGGCCAGGATCAGCAACCTGCAGAAAATCTCTACTGGATGATTTATATTCTGCAGAATGATCCTGATACGGAGCATCCACCTTCGGATGATTTCTTGTCTCCAGTTGGTAAGTTACGCTGAAATAACGTATTAAAACTTAAGAAAACTTTGTAATTTCATTATATTTGCAGGTGTAGATAGTCTCATTGTAGACTCAAATGCGCATTACTTGTTTTGGCTCAAACATGTGGAATATGATCTATGATTTAGTAGTAGTCATGGATCACAAAATCAGTTCTATTTGTTTTCGTAAGGTGTAATAATACTAAATGGCAACTTAAACTGTAATTCTAACATTTACATTGCGCTCTTCCAATTGGTTTTATTATAATACTTAAATACAGATTAACTACAGCAAAGAAAAGTTTGAGCTTTAACAATTCATGTTTTTACATTAAAACAATGCTGTATATTAACAACATATTGTCAGACTAGTATAAATTAACTGATCTTAAGATATTTTCCTCAAAGAAAAAAATTAGCAAGTTTAAAACGCTTAAAAACGACCGCCAAGCAAAATTTAAAAGTTCTGCAAACTGTAAAGTTAAACATCCAATTTGAATCTAAAACATTGTAACCCTTCATAATCTATTTATCTATTAGAACGTAGCCGAATTTTCGTTCTAGGCCAACATTTAAACTTTTTTAAATTGTATAGGAAGTAATATACGTTACTCCCTCTATATTTAAATCTGCGAATCATGTCGGTTGCATACGACATAACCTACAATTAGTTCTGGAAATTGATTGAGTTTGTTAGTCAGCTAATGAATTTAGATACATATTTCTGTGTTTTTAGTGCAAATAGATGATATAGTTTATTATCTATTGGACTCTATTGGACATTTTAAGGTAATTTCCATCTCTCTAAACATCAATCTAATTGTTTCATATCCATACACATTGTGCAGTATTAACATTCGTAATTTGTTCAATTGCAGGCTTGAAATCATCATGGAACTGTGAAACCAGCCAGGAATTCTGCAGAAGGATTTGATTGCAGAAAGAAATCATCTCTCCAGTGAAGATTTTGTTGGTGGATGATTTTGGGATTGAACTCCTGCCCCTTGCTGTACTCGACTAGACCTCCATGGGTAAGTGATACTTATACTTTCATCATAACCATCACCTTCTTTGCTATATTGTATGAGGAATAGGAATAGTATTCCTCACCATTTCAACTTGCATCTTGTTTCAATGATATTGAAATGTACTCCTGCTATGAAAATGGTCCTCAATAATATTGAATTGTACTCTTGCTATGAACATGGTCCCCAGGGACCATCTACTATTTCTTGCTTGCACTAGTTATGTAGATTTTGATTTCTTCTTTTGATGTTGTGTTGCAATCTGTAGATGTTGGCAATTTTCCTTGATGCTTTTGTTCCAAAATCGTTCTGGAATTTCAATATTCAAGTAGCTGGCCCAGCATAATTGAGTACTTTGAGATAATTTCCAATTAGCTTTCGTTTTTTCTATCTACGATTTCTTAATTTATGTCTAAGTAGTACCCTAGATATTAAAGCTAATAAACAGAATCTGTAGAGTAGTAATCAATAGAAATCAATAACTCACAGGTTTATTGTTTTGCAGACTAACGATTTTTACATTAGCTGATTCTGCAATTCAAATCAATATACGAATAAATACAGTAATTAAATATTTATTAAAAACGATTAAGAACATTCGAACAACTTAACTTATAATTTCCCATATTGAATAACACAATGAAATTCTCACTCCTTCAATTGGGTCAAATTCTAATGCAGACTAGGATTCCATCACGGTAGTCAACAGCTCCCACTTTTCTTCGGCAAGTACGAATTTCTTAATGGTTAATTTCCGTGGAGGAGGACGATCGTACAGAGCTTGCTGGAATAGAACATTTCTGTTATCTGAAATATCCTGGTCGTGAACTCGTCGCTACGTTACCTTTTGAAATATGGGTGGCTTCACCACTGGGCGGCTACGATCAATCTTGTAGAACGTAACGTTTGCAAGACACTCATCGTCGCCTCCATACGATACGGATGGCAAAGGATGGTCCTCGGTGTAACGACGCACCGGCAATTTTACGCTGATAACGCCGCGGATGGGTGGCCGCGTAATGTTGGGCTTGGGGCTTGGCTCCTTCACGATGGGTGGCTTCCAGGATGCAGTATTGCATCCGAAGACATCTTTCGGTGGTGGCGGTCCTCGTTTTTTCTTCAATAACAACTTGGGCATTTTACTATTGGTCGTGCTGGTACTCTCCGCAGGCAATGGTTGTTCCTGGATTGCGTCCAATTGATCTGCTCGTTGTTGCGGTTCGTTCGAAGTTTGCACATTGCAGTCTAGTTTGAATTTCTTATCGCATGACTTTGGCTGATTCTTGGGCTTACGTTTCAGTAGCAATTTACCACGCAGTGATGCGACACTGGTGTCTACCACCCTGTAAAAATACAGAAATAACAAATGGTTGATGAGCAATATTATAGGTTTACCGTGTAGTTTCGTTGGCGGACGAGGCAGTCTTATTGCTTTCCAAGTTGAGATCTTCCGCCTTTGATGTTGATGGAACTGGTTCAATTTTGTCGACTGATTTTGATTTCTCCACGGCGGGCTTCAGTTTCAACCCCAGTTTATTTAACAATGATGTGGCACTGGTACCTGTTGTCCTGTAAAAGTATAAACATAATAAATGCGTGATAAACAACGCTATTAGTACGTTTACCGTCTTTCGATTGTGGGTGAGTGATTCTGATCGGTTTCTAAATTAACACCTCCCGCCTTGGAGGTTGATGGAACAGGTTGAATTTGGCTGGATGGTTTTGATTGATCCTTGGGCGCCAGTTTGTCTCGCAATGATGCGGAGCTGGTGTCGTCTGCACTGCAAAAACAACAATAAAAGCAATAAATGTCTTCCGTGTACTTGTGGTCATAAGTTTACTGGCTTGATTGGATGGCGGGCGAAAAATTGGGCCCGATTTCCAAGTGGAAAGTTTGCGACTTAGCTGTTGATGAAGACGGTAGTATTTTGTGCGTAGACGATGTCATTGCAATTGCTGTTTCTGTTGCGTTCTGTGGACATTTGGAAGCCTCCGAACGAATGGTACGAGTATCGGTTGCAAATGAGGATGAAATTTGAATGCGAGGTGATTCTTCCATGTCTGTAGTTTGTTCCAACGACGATTTCACCTCAAGCTTGATTCGCTTATTGATACTTGCCAGCGAATCATTTGCCCCTCGTTTCGACTGAGAGTATGTCCCTATGTATTCGACGTCGTTGTCCAATGGCATTGAACAAACAGCAATGTCCGAACGCGCATCTTGCGAATTTTCGCTAGCAATCACACTCTCGGATTCCGCTGCTAGCTCACTGCCTAGAGGCACTTCGCGTTTGCTCTTCAAGATCAGCTTCACCTCGTGACTGCTGTTGCAGTAGACGTCGGTGGCGGCTACTGCAATCGCCATAGCAATCTCTTGAACGGGAATGGGACGCTGCTTAGTGCTCCAGCAGTATTCAAGAAGTGCGTCGAAATGCACATTATTGCTTTGTGTATACCCCTCATCTACCACCAATAAATACTCGATGAGTGGATCCTCGAATCGCTTCGGAGTTAACTCGCTATTGGCGACCACCCAGCGACCGCCCGCCAGTCTTATAATATCCACCATCTTCTGCATTAAATCCTCACATTCAAAGATGAACAACTTGCTGGCAAATAGGCTTCTTCTATCAATTGCATAATTCAGTATGAATTCCTCCCTCATTTTGTCCTCAAATGTTTTGGTTTGAAATTCACTCTCATGTGGTAGGGGCAAGCATAATTCAATGCTTCTTCTTCGCTGCTTGAGGAAATCAATGGTCACAATGTGCTGCTTCTTGATAAGTGCACACATAATTTTCTTGGTCAGAATGAACTTGTTGATGAGCAAGTGTGTGATGGATGGCTTCCAGTCCAGAACATAACTGCATCCAAAGAATACAATGTACTCATTGAGGTCTTCCTTCTCAAACCTAGTCAAAGATGATGTTGCTAGTACCATATTATCCTCCTGTAAACTGTGCAATTTCAAATTAACATCTAGCCCACTTTTATATTAGTGGCATGCTTACACAAATATAGCATCATTGCCAAATTGAATTTGGCATCCCAAAGTGACTTTGAAGGGCTTATGTGGTTCTAGTGTTACACCATTCACAAATGTGCAGTTTGATGACTTCAAATCAACAACAAGTAATGTATCATTCTGAAAGAAGATTTATAGAGCAAATATAACATGAAATTTGCTAGGAATACTTACTTTAACTACTGCTTTTGCATGTTTCCGACTAACAGACTTATCTGCGAGATGAATACCATTTGTGTTGGTGATGTCTCGACCAATCATATAAATTGTATTATTCTGTAGTCCATAGGCAGTAACACCTACACAGAAATACTGTAGCTATTTATATCATAAATATCCAAAACTTACCATCAATTCTCCTCAAAATTAACATTGTATTTGCGAAACCAATAACGTACCATACGAACTAATAGGCGCCAAACGGTTTGATCTTGACAGCAGGAAAAGGTTATATGATAGAGTGCTGTGGAAGGAGGAGTTATGGAGCATTTTATGTTTACTGGTATTTATTATTATTTCACCACAAAGGCCAAATAAACAAATGCAAGAAACAGACAAAATTTACAAACAAATCTAGTAGTCTTGTGAAGGCCCATATTAATTATCAAATTGTTCACATTCTTCTAAATTTTGGTTTACAGCAGCATATCTGTTCAATTAACTTCAGTAATTTTCTTTCTTGAATGTATACATTCCAGATTGTAGAAATCTTAGTTACTTTTATTGTATTCCATTTCTTTAATCATGCTTTGAGTGGCAATCACAATAATTATTTGGAATAACACAAAAATGTAATAAAATTCTCATTTGGCATGCACATTCTCTCTCGGTGTTCTTCCGAATTATTCACATACATGTTCAATTTCATGTCATATTACTTATAATATACAGAATACATACTGGTCAATTTGCAGATAATGCATGAACAAAATGCATGAAGTATGACAATATTGCATTTTCAGTGCCAATCAAAATTGCAAATACAATGTTAACTATTCTAGTAATTGAAAATTGTCGAATTTTTCAGGGTCGTAAAATGTCGCCTTCACTTGTCGGCCACCAAAAAATCGACCATTCAAATCCACAACAGCTTTGATAGCACTCTCAATGCGCTTAAATTCAACGAAAATTCGTACCGTATCCTCTGCTAATTGATTTTCCACTTCGTGTATAACTACGCTAACAACGTCTCCATATTTCGTATTGCATTCGTCCTTCACCTCCGGCTCGAGATCATCGTCCACTTCCCCGGGTCCAACCATATTTCGCAGGACCACAACTTTACTTGGATTCTTCATTATCTCCGTTATGGTTGGTTCTTCCTCTTCCTTCGATTTCGAAGCACTGACGGAAGGAAGTGGCATAGCTTCTTTCTCGTGTATAATGCGACCGCCGCGCTTGGAGGTTTTTTCCACTTGCAAAGCAGAAGACATACCCTGCTCTGATTTACCCAAACCTTGGCCTTCTTTGAATCCATACTTGGCCATTATTTTAGCAGCTACTGATGCCCCACCTGCAGTGGATGCAATTGCAGCTTTGGCTGTTGCTGTTGCAGGTATAATAACTTCCACACTCTCTTGCACACTTGGTGGTGGTGCTATTGCGGCGCCACTAGATCTAGATGACTTTGGTGCAGGTTCTTCATCTTCCTCTGCTTCAGCCCATCGCCCTAAGCATATATCAGCATAAAATTAAAATAAGCACTTAGTTGAAAATTGAATATCATACCAGCAAAGCCAGAAGCCAATTGTGGCAGCATTGCCTGAGGAGTGGCAACTGGAGGTTCCTCTTCAGGATCATTGAATCTGCTTTTCTTACGTCGGTCGCGCTCTCGCTTTTTCTCCTCTTCGCGAATACGTTCGCGTTCACGATTCTCACGCATTTCCTTAACAATCTTCTCATACTCATTGGGCCAAAGAGGATCATACTCATCAACAACATTCCATTCCATGTCAATGGCATAATTAGATGGAGTTGCTGCAGTGACAAATGTACTAGGAATTAAAGTCTCTGGTTTCTTTATTACCATAGGCAGTACATAGCCACCGGAGTCTTCATCTTCTCGTTTTGATTTGAGGTCTATTACTGGTGGCAGGCTTACTTTTCGCTGTTGTTCACGTTTGGGCTGAGTAACTGCAGCTTTCTTCAGTTGTAATTGTGATTGCAATAGTTTTATCCCAGACGACCAGCCAGATACATTTTCGGTTGTTCGAGACTTTACGTCTAGATCATCATAGAGCGACATTATTGCGGTTGTTCTAATACGAACTGAATTTCTATCCTGTGGCGTAAACTACATATTTATGATTTAGAGGTTAGGAAAAATGAAAACAAATGTATAACGACTAATAAATACGTGGCATGAGTCAAATGATCACGAATAAACTTGATTTCTATAGGGTATTTAATGTACTTTCTATTTCTTGTTTTACATTCACAGATTTTCTGCCGGAAGTGTTTTTTTACACTGTTAAAGCAGCTAACACTTTTTTGCCATTTAGTTCAAGAAATATCCGTACGAAAAAAAATCTAGCGCTGCAATCGCGGGGTGAAAATGAATATGCGGAGGTTGCATGGCTTATCCTTACAATGTAAAAATAAATGAGGCCTTCCAAGCATTTTGTGCGATTGAAGCGCATGCGCAGTAACCAATCACTCACATATCAGCGCATTCAGAGCCGGACTATGGCGTCCCAGAAAAAGTCATCAGTGTAAATCGACTGGGAATTTGAAATTCTTACTACACACCTGTAGACCTTGCCTGCCATGTTTCTTTTTTTGGCCTGCAGATTGTAGCCATCCACATGTCTGTTCTCTGCTAGACTGAAACCTGAATCTGCTGTTTGTTTTGATTTGCACTTAGTCCTGTTTAATAATTTAATTCCAGAATTTTCAAGTTCTGTTAAAGTCTTCACAACAACTTGGAGGACCTGGAAGCAACCCCCACTGCATTCTCCTATAAGTGCATGTATATGAACATGAAGTGAACAATCAATG
>JARJDZ010010654.1:0-31334 GCA_030264555.1 Aleochara sp. GC000083
GAAAGATGGTTCAATCCATCAATGGCGTGCGAACCTTCCTCCCCGTTAATTGATACCATTATCCCATTCTTATCATGCAGCATGCATGCAAATCGCTGAGAATAAGTGATTAGATTCACGAAGGAGGGTGCCGTTATAAAGTAGAAATAATCACGTCCTTTTGTTGGCAACCGCCGCCTTTAGGGCTTGAAACGGTCAATATAATCCAGGATTTGAGTGCGGATTCACCTATTCAATTGCGGCACGTGCCCCACACGTGGATGCTGAAATAATACGTGTGTTTAACGGACGCACCCTTCGCGCATCCAGGTGGAACGACCCTCATACGGTGGTCGTTATCCCATGTGGTACCCCGTTCTCACGCTCTGCGCCCCGAGCGCACCCCGAGGAAAACTAATGTTTTGTTAACGATTATAATAGAAAAAAATTAATAATTGATGCAAATCAGTGCATTCTTTACCCTTCAACCTTCCTGGTTGCATCCTGATGGGGATGCATTCTGGTAGTCCAACCCTGAAGCGATCTAGATCCTGGATCCAACTGTTTGTATTTACTCTGCTGCTATGGAAACGAGTCGAATTGTTTGTATAGTCCCATGGCAACGAAAATGGAGGACAGAGAAGATGCCCTAAGGATGTAACCGTTCAATTTTAATGTTGGAAAAACGTTTATAATCTACCTAGACAATTACAACGTGCATATGCGAGGTAATCCTGTACACATGTCACATGAGTGCGGTATCCTTTGACGTCATGTTTAGATAAAGCCTCCAGCAAAACATCCCTGGAATGATTAATGATCATTCCTGCCATCAGTTTATCAAAAATGAGATTTCTCCCGAGTTATCCCGAGTTATCCCGAATTACCTCAAATGACTGACATGTCTACCTTCATGTTGTTGTTACCCTCCGACTTTTTTGTTGTTATCAGGTGAATTTACCCTGTTTTCCGCTGGTGGATTCTTCCATGGAAGGTCTTCATTAATTATTATCCTTGATAATTAATGTGGAAAACTTCCGGCTCAACCTTTTCGGAACCACAGCAGACACCGCCAGCGTCGACGTGACACTCTTTTCAGAGTTTTAGATTAAAAAATGATTAAAATATGCACAGCCCTATGGTGGTGGTGGGAAAAGAAGGAAGGGGAGGGAAGAGGACATGTATGGGCTGTGAAAAGCTTCGATAATTATAAAAGTTGGTCCACAGGCCACTGCCACCGTCAACAGCGTTGCTTACTACTTTGAGCCACTTTTTGAGGTAATGTCTGCACGCGGGATAAATAGGGATGCGATGGGGGCGCGCTCTGCCGGTGTGCACGCGCACTTTGTAATTATTTAATTTGCATGGTAAGCGACCATCTATTTGCGTCGTCGTTGGCGACGACATGCCACACAAACTTTTAGGCCACCCCTTAATATCTTCACCTAGCACCACGGAGAGTCTGCTTACTTATTCTTTCTTCTTCGTCGTTGCTGCAAAGGTGAGTGCGCGTTTGATGTCGGGGAATTGGCCGAGCTAATCTCACTTTAAATTGAGTTAGGGCTTCTTCATTACGCTGAGTAAGTTTTAATTATTTAACACTGTTATTGTTATCGCTGGCGGTTTCTTTTCGGCGATGCCGTCGCGGATACAGATGGGGGGGGAGGTTATGCAATCTTCCGGTGTGCACTTTACCGCCGAGGCGGTATCGTTGTTTGCGTGCTTCAAGAAGCTGAGGAAGATGGTAATTAGTTAGGTATTAAATAGAAAACCAGATGCCTGTGGTGTAATCGAATTTTCAAGTGGAGTTCACTCTTCCACCGAGTCCTCCCGAACTCTGCCTTTATACGCCGAGGGCAACTAGTGTCTACTAGTACTAGAGAGTACTAGAGGGCGCTCCAACACCCTCAACAAGTAATAAAATTCATACATTTAATATCCTATCCAATCAACAGATTTCTTTGTTTTTTGAGATCTTTGTAGGGAACTTAGGAGGTTCAAATTTTGGGAACACCTTGTGAAGTAGATGGAGGCTTTTTGAACGGCTCTACTGACGTCTTGTCTCCGCTCAAAAAGTCTCAGAAGTCTATTTTCCGGCCGGCACTCGAAGGCGACTTGACTTATTTCTAAATTTACAACTTCCATTTTGCTTCTGATTAACGTGCGAAGGTGTACGCTGTTCGGAACAGAACTAATCGACTCGGTAGTAAGATGTCTGCGTCCGAACCATGCCGCTACAATGACAACAGCACGCCTCATCGACGCTTGATGGACGGGTCGTATGTTGGCTTGCGACTAATTAAACGCGTACGTGGAATCACCTGGCTTAAGAGGCTCGACTTTTCGCTCAGAATAACCGCGAGCTGACAATTATTGTGTCGGCTGGCTGGCTCTTCGTTGGCACCGTCGACGACGACGAGACAATGACAACAACGATGACGATTCTGTTAACAGCTCTATTATTATACCAAGTGCTGGACTTTAACATCTTTCATTTTGAAGCCTAAAACCACAAATCTAGGCAACTTATTGTTAATTTACACATGGACCTCAAGTTCCCTAAGGGTTGACTACACTTTATTGGGTTTTTCTGAAGGTGAGGGAGTTGTAATGTGAATTTGAAGAGTCCACTCTGTATGTGAAAGCAGGCAAATAACAAGTGCATGCAGATGAACCATTGCGGCTATAAATACCTTTATTTTGTCATTTTTCATTTCGCTGGCGCGGTCGCTCCAGGTTAAGTGGCTTTCAATAAAATCAACAATAAATCAACGGCCGTGTGCGCCCGTCTTATAAATATTTACACCTTGGGAAAGCACTTTTAATGTATGAAATGCTGTGTGCATGATGTACTTTTAGAACATGTTCCCGTGGGTTCTGTGTGTATGTGTGTGGGTCCGCATCTAGTCTAAATATTTGTGCTTGGTCGTCGCTGGCTCACAGTTTGATTTTCAGCTTTAGCTGTAGTCCAAGTTCCAAGTAGCTACACGATGCATGGGACATGGATAGACAAAGTGGTAGAATGTCTTCTTTTATTTTTGCAATTATCTTCTCAAATAGATTTACCAGGGAAACTCACTTAAGGTTTTCAGAATCGATGTCCACCTACACTTAGAAAGAACTTTGAAAGAAGTGGTAAAGTCTTAGCCTTGGAGGACCTTCAGAAAATTTGAACCTAGGTTCCACCTTTACCAACTAAATTGTAGATCTTCTACTATTACTTTGACAATTTACAAAATAGAAGACTGTAGAAGAAAGTGAAGAAAATGAAAGATAAATCCTTCAAGAAATGATATTTTGAAATACCCTGTAGAATTCTGTGTCTTAGATGACTTAGAACTAGCAAAAGATCTGCAAGGTTTTATCTTATTGAAGAATCTTTTAGAACACTAGAACCTATAGTTGAAGTTATCTTCTCTATCAAGAAAATTCTGGATCTTCTCTTTTTTTATCCAAAAATTGAACATGATAATTGAGGTGCTCTTGTTGTCCTATAGTATCTTTTGTGTATTGACCCTTCAGGAAATGTTGACTCAAAGAAATGATTCATAAAACTTAATGTCTGAGATGATTTAGAAGTAGCAAAAGTAGTTGAAGAACCTTCTAGAAAGTTAAAACCACCAATAGTAGTTTCTGGACTTAACTATAAGATATCAATCTATTTAGAAGATACTCTTACAATTAGTAACCTACAGCTTTTACAAATTCTTCAGAAATGACAGTTTGAAGAAACTTGTAGAATGCAATGTCTTGGTTGACTTATTGTTAGAAAAGTAGCTCTGAATGGTTATATCCTCTTGAAAAAGCTTCTGGACTTGACCTCTTCTCTTATCAACATTGTAAACTTGAAGTAAAAGAGCTCTGTACAACCTTTGTCCTCCAGAATTCCTTCAGGAAATGTCATTTCAAAGTCTGTAGAACCCTCAATGTCTCTGATGACTTAAGAGTAGCAAAAGTAGTTCTAGAAAACTAGAACCAAGAATTCCTAGGCTGATTCTAATCAAATACATTTTGAACCTTGACCTTTGACCTCTTCTTGTATCTGCACTATAAAACAGAAGCAAAGTGTTCTTAATACTTTGGAGCATCTTCTTTCTAGAAACCATTCTGGAAATTTCGAAGCACCCTGTAGAACAACTAGTCTCTGCCTCCTCCTCCTCATCCACTGCAGACTATAGAGGTTCATCCAAGTAAATGTATGCTGTTTGGAAAGCGAATTGATATACCTTAAGTGAGCGAATAACATTTCAGTTTAATCCCATCGTTTCGTAGAGGAGCAACCCGTTTCCCGCACTGTGTGTGGGTCCGCCGAAAATCCAACCTCCAATACATTGATTTCTCGGATTGTCGGAACGCCTGGACACACACGAATTGCAACCCGAAGCGTGGCTTACGCTCCAGAGTTTGCAGATCCACCGCGCGCCGCGACGGTCCAGTTTAATCCCTAATCTATGTAGTTTAAAACTAAGGTACCATCGACATAAGTACGAGCCAGTGCGGAGATCGACTGGCGAACGTTTAATCCGTTTAACCTGCGCCGCCGCCGACATAACTTTCCCATTCGCGTCGGAGCACTCCGGAGGACACCCAAGCCCCAAGCCCCATGCCACCCTAGGACAAGTCGAAAGTGACCCAAAGTTGGTATAACTCCAATGATAACTGTCGTTAAAAGCTTTCAGCAAATTGATTAACTAATCCCCCCTCCCTCCAACCTCATCCCACTGGAAACTGGTAAAAATAACGACAATAAGAAGTGAAATATCTTGAGGCTTGCGTGTGCAGCACCGCGTGACTAAATCGGGGCCTTCCTTCCTTCCGGTCCGTCAGGCTTCTTCATTACACCTACGATGTGCTTTCGGGACACGGTCTATCTGAGTCCGCCAGCCAATGTCTTATCTGCAGACCGTTTCACCTTCCGACTCTCTACCTCTGGTTGTGTGCGTGCACTAATCTTCGGCCACCGGTTCCAGTTCCGCCCGTCTCCGTCCGTAATTCCCGCTATCACGTTCGGCCAGCTACCGAGACCACTTCACACTCGGATGACCAGCAGACCTTCAGTCTCCACCTCTTCTCGTAGTGGAACAAATGAAGCCCCGATGCGACGGTAAACAGATCAATTACGTTAATAATGTTCTCGACGTAATGTAAAAATGTATTGATAGGCGTTCGGCGCTAATTACAAGAAGCGGAATCAAACTTGTCAGCCTAGCGAGCACAAATCCACGATGATTGATTGCCAACCACCCAGCCATCCGAATAGGTGGATAGGTTCACGGAGACGTGAAGCAATGAAGCACGAGGTTCACCTTTTTCCACACGCTGGGCTCTTTGTCCCGTGCGCACGAGGCGACGCCATTCCAAGCAAATTTTAAGGTCGAAACAATTGAATGTTTTTATACCCTCGGAAACCTCGTCTCGTCTGACAAGGTTCGCGCAAGGTTTGCACCCATTCCCTCCTCATGGTCGTCACTGGCGTAGTTGAGGCTCGCACGATGATTAATGGATCGTTTATCAAAGTAATCAGGCACTTGTATGCTGCCATCGTTGCGCCGAAGAGAACTATGCGGGGGCGACATTAGATATACACAAGTGTAGCCCTAATGCTTGCACGTCAGTCAGTCTCCCGGAATTGTTTCCCATTGTCTTCTTCCTTCGGCGGTTCGGTTCAGGTTGAGCCCGCCGACAAAAAAGCATCTCCGAAGGGTGGCGAATCTGTCCGTTACAATCAAACCTGGCTCCTGGTTAAAAAACAACCTCCCTTCAACCTCCCTTCAAGGTCCCTCAACGTCCCTCAACGTCCCCCAATGTTCCTAACCTATAAAAAGCCCTTAAGAGGCATTGTACCTTGAATAGTACGTGCGTGATTTAATCCGGTCGGGGCTCAACACCTGAGTACGATATGCGGACAATCGGCCCACATGTGGGCCCACTAAAACTAAATCGAAATTGGTTGGCCTTTAATGGTGATTTAGATACCTTCCGTCGTGGACGTCGGGGCGATTGAATGCAGAGCGTGGGTCGGTGAGTAAAAGCGCGCCCCTATATTTGCCGCGATGGTCACATATGCGGGGCTGGAGGGGTCCCATCTGGCGCGAGGTGCGTTTACTGCATGCGAATTGAAATGCGAATATTGAGTGTATTGCAGTGGGCTATTGTCTGCAGCTCTTCGGGAGCGGAGTGACTCCCGGATCGTGTATCGCCCGGTAAGAGGGAAGGTGAATCGGGACCAAGGGATGGATGGGTGTGTGAGTTGGCAGCACTCGCACTTCTTTGTTCCCCGAAATGATGCATAGGTACAGCGGGACAAAGTGCATTCGCATTGTGCGTACACCTCAAGTTACCCTCATCTGCCATCTGCCAGTTGAATGTGCTGCACATTGTTCCGCGTCTGCCACGTGGAAACGTACACTTATTACAATAAATATCTCTTTTAGGGCACGCTCGATCCAATTTACAAGTGATTGCAATCTCTGCCAGGGTTCCCCCAGGTTGGGGCTGCAATCAATAGGGAAAATTTACAAGCTGGATGGGGATGGATACACAGGCCATCAAAATGGGTTGATTTTTTTTTACCTTTGGTCCAGGTCTGAGGTTTACAAGAGTTGGTCCATTTTTAGGGAAAAGCTAGAGGCTATTTACTTGCTATTCACTTTGAACCATTTTGAGGTTTTCCTGTCAGTTTGACTTCAAGTCTATTTTACAGGGTCAGGTTTGAGTCAAACTCTACCTTTTGTACTCTTTGACTCCTTTGAGTCTGTTACAGTCTGTTTACTAGTTGCCCTTAGAAGGTTCTAGTTTCTATCTAGGACAAACCAAATTGACTTATTTCTTAGGGTTCCCAACATTCATTCTGTAATCTGACCTTTATCCACTTCACTTTTAAAATTGACAACATGACAGCAACATTACTTCAATATAGATAGACCAGATGATTCTATCGTTTTGAGTATCGGGTTTCAGTCAGACCCTATGTACTGTATTCAGCCCTTGTGGGTCTCATTCAATCCTTCTTTTTAATATTAGTTTCAAAATCAGTAACAAGCAAAATGTCATTTACTGATGGAACCTAACCTTGTCTAACTCCAAGGGGTTAGTTGGATAGATCTAGGGATTGCTCTTGAGGTTTCATCCTTTATAGAACTCACTATCTCTTTATTTTAACCCATTTTAGACCTATTACCACAAACGAAGTAACAGCATTCTCTGAAATGAGGTGTAGATTTTTGAAGGAACCACTATTGGTTGGAGTGGGTCCCAAAAGGTCAGAGACCATCACAGTACATCAGCATAAGAGTCCTAAGAGTCCCAGAGATCTTCTTGTAATAACATTATTTAACAGTTCAACTAAGCAACAAAATTATTTTAAGAATGAAACCAAAATGGGTTTTGTTATGTCTGACCTTTCCATAGGTTCTGATATGGGTCCAAGACCACCCAAAAGGTCATCATCCTTTAAGAACCTCAGTAGATCTTCTTGTAAGCCTTAATTTAACATACCACAAAAACAATGATCTTAGGATTTAAAAAGAAATGATCTTTCTCTTGGCTTCTTTCTGTTGTGGTTCTGGTTCCTTGGGTCCAAGATTACCAAAGAGTCAACCCATCCCTTAGATGTCGAATTCCACTCCTTGTATCTTTTTCTTACCACTTTATCTTTAGAATGTACATTCGAAAACTTCTATCAAAAAATTATGGTCTAAACCTTAGACTTTAAGATCCCTTCTTGAGACCTCTACCAACCTTTCTTACATTGACCCTTTTGGGACCATTCCCCCCAAAAGCAAATACCAAAGAACAAAGCCATTTAAATAAACTCCTAAGCTGCTTCCTATCAAACATACGGTACAAGAGACCATCAATTATTAATTAATGATCTTTTATGCTTCGATAAGGACCTGAGCTAATACGCGTACCACGTGGCATGCAATTAGCACGCCGGAAGTGGCCCCTTTTGCAGGCATCCTGTCGACGGCGGCGCGCATTTAAGCCGCACTCAAATTGAATGCCGAACGTTTACCGTTGCTTGTCCTCCGACCTCCGCTTGCGCAAACCGGGAAGCATCCCGCACACATATCAGGTACACACCGGGACCCACTCCAGAGAGTGTAGCAGCGACGGGAGCGTCTGGAAGCATGCAGACGCCCAGCAATTGAAGCGAGACGCTGATGGCTTGCGGCTGTGCGAGGTTTGGAAGTGTGGAAATTACCTCATTTATTAGGTATATAAGAGGGTTCCCACTGGAGCGCTCCTTCGGGCAGCACCTCGACACCACCACCACCGACGACGACCCTTGTCGCTGACACCTCTCCTTTGCACCTGCTGCCTTGCAGTCACCCGAAGGAGTGTTATTGAGTCGCCCCGAAACACGCATACACATGTCCAAACTCGAGGTACAAGAACATGATGGTGCAGTATTCCTGGATGGGTTGGGAGTGGGACCATCCGTGATTTTACCCAACTCGGTTATGATCCTGAAATTTGAAATGTCAGTGCAACCTGCGACCAAGCGACCACCTTGCTCTTCGGGGAAGAAAGGGTCAAACAGACATCTTCCGTGGGACCATCAAGGGTTTTGGGTTGGTGGTTGAAGAAAGGGGTGGGACCAAGCAAATGAAATGAAATTGCGCTAACTGTTATGAGGGCATAAACAAGAAATAATAAATACTTTACGAGTTATTTATATATTTTTCCAAATGGTCGCTTGTGTCATAAACAATGCTTTCAATATTTGTCGGTTGGCTTTGGGCTATGAAACGACAACATCATGGACTTCTTCGGTTGGTATCGATAGGTATTAAAATGCATGAGCATATTTTAGTATATAAAATATACAGTTTCGTATTTGCTGTGCAGTTTATTGCTGCACATAATATGCTTATTAACTTACAACGCTGGAACTTCCAGCATTGAAATGCAGCAAGCATTGTTTCCTGTCTCATCCCCTCGAGAACCGTCCCCAAGAGTATACATGAACTCCTGGGTGCAGTCCATCCCAGCATCATATTCCAGAACACTAACAAACGCATTCAAGAACAAGCGTTTCAATTTACTATAGAATAGTAATTAAATTTATCAAAAAGGCTGCTTCTCTTCGTCGGCTCCGCCATTGGAGGCGACGACGTCTCTGGCGCCAATCCTCCTGCTCTTTTTATACGCGTCCCTCAGGATGTGAGTGGACGACGCCATTTCATCGTCATCTCATCGTATCGAAACACTATAACTAATAGAGATTTATGTAGGTGATTTCGGCGTCACTTATACGGTTATTATTCAATAAATTACTCGCTAGAGCCCATAATGAACCCATGGGCCCCCACGTTAATTAGCACTCCTCGTCGGCAGGACCTTCGAGGACAAGAAGTCATTCGAACCTGATCCCACACCCGACTGCGACCATCCATCCAGGGACCGGTCAGTTATTATATGACCACTTGATTAGTTTAATTTGTATCCCTTGAAATGTCATCGGGCGTATGAAATGGGGCATTGCGCCTATGGACCATAAAACGGGCGCGTCCTCTTACATTAATTAATGAAGCCAGCCGAGGTGTGCAATTGTAGATTGAAATGCATAAATAAGACCGATCTGTGTGCGGGGATTTCGCAGGAAGCTGAAAGAAATCCGCATTGTTGGCCCATCGCCAACAACGAACACCCGAGAGTGTTCCACCAGGTTATTCATCATTCTCTAATATCGGGCGTGTTCCAATGGGTTTGTATGTTGTATGTGCGATTTTCTTCAACGTGTTTTTCGCGAGCATCTCGAGCGTGACGCCAAAGAAACGATTGCAAACAAAAGGTGTCCTAATGTATGCAATGAAAAGTGGGTTTTACTCTTGTACCTATAGTTTCCTCCGTGGTAGCACATATTTTCAAACACTTCTTGGTAAATTATGAACAGCGAATTCGTTCGACTCCAACATCTTTTACATTCTATCTACAACTACAATTTCGCGTGTAGTTTTATTCGACTGAATCCCCGAATTTTCACCGAATTTTATCACGTGTGTTATTTACGATTCGCATCTATTTATCCCATTGGAATTTTTCGTCGCGAAGCTAATAGAACCGCGATTTGATCTTTCATATTTTAGTCTCTTTGATGTAATTGATTTAAAAGGTGGACCAATTACATATTTATTTTCAAACGTATAAAATTTACTTCTAGATACTATTTTATCATATTTCCTTTATTAAAATTTATTTTTCAGCATTTTGTTTGAAGAAATTTTCAAAATACAAATTTTATATTCCCCAGGAAGTAATTTTTGCTAATATACTCAATTATTTCTCTGCTTGTCTGTAAAATTCTCACTTTTGACTCTGTGAACCATCCCAACTTATCATTCGAAAGATCAGTCTTCGCAGTAAAAATTGTTTGTATCAGAATAAATGTAAATGCAATTAAAGATTTCTCTTCCATATCATTATTTTTTTATAAAACCAAGTCAATCTCTGTTATATTTTACAAAATTACTAAAATTGACTGCGAAGCAACTTCATCTGAATAACATTATAGCTCCCAACTAATATTATGGTTATTTTCTTATAAAGCAATCATAGAACTGATACTTTCGAGATATGTGATCAATCCTGTTCTTGAATTATAAACTTTTTATTGAAATCAAGTTGTTGAGATTTTGAAACATGAACATATTGTATGCTGTATCACAAACATAACATAAACACACTGTAGTCCGGTCGGTAATACAGTTTTTCGTAGCCGAAGAAATGGCCGTTACAATGAGTTGTGCAAGTCAGTTAGTCATCACAAGTCAGTGTTGTGTTGTGATTCAGTGCAGTGAATACGTGTAATTAGACGGTGTGTAAAAGTGATGTCTGTGAAAACTGATAACTGTGCATCTGTGAACATGATTGTGCATCATCCACGAAAGGAGGACTCTTCAGTGAAATGGTTCGACATCATGCAATTTATATTTTTATAAACAAAGCATCACGCAAATACACACAATGTACACACAACTCCAGCGGTCCATGAAATCCCATACGATGAATGTCTCATTGGAAAGCAGTCACACAACTGACGACTTTGAAATTATCTTCTCTGCAAGTGAAAATGATAAAATGCCGTAATATTTTCGACGAATATTATCGCTGCATGGTTGCGATTTTTAAACAAGCTGCAATTATGCACATTCACTAACAACACGAAAAAGCATCATGAAGTAGAGTGAAAATTTCCACGTGCTTACATTTTCTGGCCAGCATCAAATCCATGCAGCATCGTATCAAACAGCAGGATGTCCCGAAGAGTCCACATTCGCGCGTACTATTTGTATACCGACTCCCATGCAATAATGTTACAAGCGTATACATTATACCTCATTTCCAGCATTTGAATATCGCACTTGCACACATTCGCGACGGACTCGAGGGGCCTTCCGCGAAAATGCGCGTGCGGCCAAAGAAACAACATGCATTTAATATGTAAATAGCGTGCGCGCGCGCGCGTTTTACGGCCGATTTTTGCTCTTATTGCGCGCGTAGCAGAGCAAGAGTGCTAAATGCACACAATTTCATGCCTGTTTATATTTTTCCGGCTCTCCTCTCGTCGCCGAGTTATTTGTTTGCTGTGTAAATTATTCGCAGCGGCCGAATCGTTGACACGCGCACAATGCGCACAATGCATTTTGCGCATACGTTTTTCCACCTAATCAAAATAAATACATTTTTCCTCCATTTTCTTCCGCCGCCTTCATCGCCGCCATCGATGTCGTATTTGCAATCGTTCGCGATGTGTTTGTGTGTTGCGCTAATTCTTGCAACACGAGCGCGTATAAACAAGAAAATAGAGTTAATGTCAACATATAATATTTATAGATGAAATATAGGTTGATGTATTGCAGTTTCAATATTCAGTAAAAGGGCATGAAGAATGATGATAATAATTGATGCATTTGGTGCAAAATTCTAGAATTAGAGGTAAACTTTTTGGACTTTACATTTTCTTGAGGTAATCCTGTTCGGATCATCCTGTGGAATTTATGTCTTTGGCATCAACGTGTGCGTTCGGAAATATTTAACTAATGCTTCCGGGATTTCACGATGGAATTATATTTATGTTTGTGTTGAATGCTAGCAACTAGCATCATGGCGGCCGTAACTGCAGCAAGTTGAAAGAAGCTGAAGAGAAAAAAGAAGTTGTAAAGTTGATTCAACGCCCACTCGCTCATCAATTTGACAGCCAAGGACAAACCAGCCCACCTGTCACTTATCATCTTGAATTCTTATGCAACCACAAGATACACTATGGTCATTTCTTATTATTACCATAGATAGATCTTCAGCTTCTGGTATTTTGACGTATAATTGGAAAAACTTCAAAGGTGACTTGAATGAATTCTGAATGAAGGTCTCTTTTACCATCTTCATCATCTTAGTCCCAGGATGTTACCATAATAAACCATCACCTTTCCTACTCCTTGGAAAAATTTTTCCATCAAGAAAACTTCACTTTTGGAAACTAACCACATTTTACAAAAAATTGATTGTTGAACTTTCTGGATGTTAAAATGGTTGTTAGGAAGAAGTCCTCTTCTGGAGGGTCATCAATGAAGACATCCAAACTGTATACAAATGGCAGGTACAAATGAACACATCCAAAAAACTTCATAACATCTACAGAATGCAACCCAGAAAAAATCCAATTGATTACCAAAACATTGATGACAAAGATGAAGCATCTCCGAAATCTGATGTAATTGGCACCGAAAAGAGCCGCCTTGGGCGTGACTCGTTAGCGCTCTGAGACCAGCAAGAAAAATAGCTTCCTGCGACGCTTATTAAATTGTTGCACGTAAAAATATGACAACAGCTGTCACATATTAATAAGAAGACAACTCTTTCTTTCCACCGGGATAAATTTAACCGTTACTATATGACTTCTCTTTTGTGTGTTGCAGGTGAGTTTCCCAATGAATCAGAGACCGCCAGAAGAGTCACCTGGTTCTCTGACGACGCTATTTTCGTAGTGGAAAAAATTCCCCGCAAGCACGCGAGCGCTCCTCTTAATGGTAAAGGTAAATAAAATGAAATTTATAGTCGGCTTAAAAATAAGTCGCGCACATGTATGCATTTCGAACGGCGGCGTCGACGACGACGACGTCCAACCTCCACGTCCTTCTGCATGGTGCAAGGATGCGGAGGAACATCGGAAGGTGTCTGGGTATGTGATGGGCGATGCCCGTCACAGGTAAACACGAAAATGCCAGTGGTCTGGTGTCGGCTATTAAGATTTTTCACGCGTTTGCCATGTCAGACGGCTGCGACGATCGCGATGTTTACAAGAGCCACCAACCAGGTTGAAATGTTGAGGTTATTTTTGGCATGGTGCGCGATTTGGTGTGTTTGTAAGGTTGCTTCTTGAAAAGTACCACAAAGAATTCATATACCTACGAAGAATCAAGTTTGGTTATTCAGAATTTCAATCAGAATTTCATAGTTCATAGATTCATATATTCAAATCTGAGATCAAGCAACATCTAACAAAGTTGGAGGATTTTTTTTTTTGAAAACTTCTGGAAAAGTTTTATGGGTCAATTTTTTCCTGTGATTACTTAAAAAGAGTAATTTTCAATGGTATAATGTTATTCATCTGGTGAAAACTTAGAAAGGTTTAAATTACCATCTTCAAAGATGATATTTTTCGAATTTACTTCAACAATGGATTGATTTTCTTGGTACCAAACCCAAATTTTTCTACTTCGCATCTTCTTGAAGATCAATTTCAATAATCCCAACTTTTATGGCAATAACTTCTCTTCATTTGAAGGAAATGTTATAAACAATGATTCCAGAACTTTTGGATACAAAGCTACAAGAATGTTTTTGTATATTTTCTGGTGTAACAAAAGGTCCAATTTTCGGAACCTTGTCTTTTGTAGGTCTTATTTTGTCCTGATTTTCGTACATTTTTTCTCCACTGGATTCGATATCGATTTTTGATTTAATACTTTCTTTTTTGCAAACCAAAATTCGAACTTGGATTTTTTATTACCTTTTCTGTAGTTAAGATTTTTTAACTTCCTGGAGTTTAAATTAAAGGACTAAACTAAAGTTTTTAAGTTTTCCTTAGTAAGGTACTGATTTGATGTTTAACAGAAAAATTTGTGAATCTTCTAATTATTTTATCATTAACTGATAAAAAAATTGTAAAATCAATGTGTTGAAATATAATTTCAAGTAATTTACAAAAATAACGGTTTTTCTAAAGTTGAAAATACTTCCAAGAAGGAAATTTATAATTCATTTGATTTGATATCTTAAAGTTAATTTAGTTTATCATCAGACTTTCAAATAATGTTTCAAAACTTCTTATTTTCTTCTTCTACTCAAATTGTAAAATTGGAAAATCTTAAATATGTATGTTTTTTTCTGGTTTTATTTGCTTTAATTTTGAAATAATTTTAAATCTTATTGGATTCTTTGAATTTCCATCTTCAAATGAAGAACTATCTTGGTTAAATTTAAGGAGGAAAATTCGGGGATTCGTATATAAACCAGGAAATAGGAAGTAATTGCATCTCGTGCATTTATCTGAATCAAATCGTATAAATACCTCGATGTATTTCATCTGCAGCATTATCTGTACAATTCTGCAATTGCAAATCGAGTAGACAATTTAAACCCCCGAGCAGAAGGAAGATAGCGGAAAAATATATGCGGAAAAATGTGGAAATTTGTTTCAAATTTTCGCAACGTTCGTCTATTAGTCTGGCATCAGGTCATCGCTGGGAATGTTATCAAAAACTTATTTGAAATTCAATTTACTTTATCATTTTACGATTGGGAAGCGGAAGCGCTGTGCGCGCATCATCAATTCGCAATTTTATCGTCCTCCTCTCATGCGATGGCTTCGAAATAATAACATAAATAAATATCTGTGCTGAAAGTATTTCCGAATCTAATTGAATTCGCTTTTAATACTCCAGTTTTGAATAATTGCGCGTACAAACCGACTTGCGGATTTGCGTTGAATAGATAGCACCTTCATCTTCATCTTCAGCTCTTCTTGAGCCAACTTCGGAGAGTTGGTTTTTCTTTCGGATTGTGCTCGACGACGACGTTAGAGTCGTACAACGACTAATTAAAACTTGTTGGCTTGTTCGTCTTTTCCATGGCGGCTGCGGTGGTGATGATGATGACGGTGATGGTGAAGAAAAGGGCGCTGAAGAAGGCAATGTCTCACGACGCTTGGGAAAATCAACGATTAATTCATTATCATGATCGGCCTCGATTAGAATCTCAATTTATAAAATACACAGAGTTATAATTAGCAATTACCGCGCTGAAGAGCCAAGTGGAGGGGGAAATGGTGGGGGGTGTGGAGTAATATATATTATTAGGCAAGACAACGCTGTGATGTATTTTAATTAGGCAGACACGGACGAAAATCCGATTAAGAGTAGCTTGGAGGTATGAGGCTTGCAACCAGAGTTGGTGGATGAGGGGGTGCACTTCCGGTATATTAACCCCCGTGGAAAGTCCTCTTGGCGTTCACACTTTGCATATTCCAGCCGACGTATATTCTTCGGCGCGGAAAATTTACTGTTTAACTCCGCCGAGCGAAGGTGAAACGCGCGCGCAAACAATTTCGACTTCTTCCTCTTCTTCGCCGTCGAGTACAAACAAGGTGAATTCGCGAGATTTGCATTAATTTTATGCCATCATAAATGTAGCTTATGCCGAACGTGTTTGCCTTTTTAAGGCCGCGCGCTCGACGTCGAGGGCTTTTCCACCTTTTACATACCTTTTAAAGTGTTCCCGACGGAATGCGAAACTTATTACACGAGCGTTTGGGGCGCGCGCGGTTGAGTTCCTAATCAAAAAAGGTAAATCAAAGCGATGCGAACCATTGCTGCGTTTGAAGTTGGAATTGTAGCTTTGGAGATGATTGCGCTTCTGCTGCTGTTGACTTCAGAAGCAGACACGTTTTGTTTATATGCTCTGCCGTTTTATCACCCGGCCCGCTTCCGGAAACCGATGGCGGAATAGGAAGGTAAAGTGTGGCTTTTTATCCTTCGGATACCTTCGCTGTCTAAATTGAATTCATGGGAAATCCACTTTGTGTTACAGAAGTGATGGTTCAAAGTCATTTGTTTTATACCCGGTTGAAAAATTTTCATTTTCAATTTCAGAATTTGTTAACTGAAGAATTTAGTATTGAAAAAACTTCTGTTTCCAAAACTCCCCAAAAAATGCGAACAGGTGTCCTCACCGAAGAAGAAATAAAATAATTAAATGACGTTTCGATCAGTTCGAGTAGAATATTGGAATTTTATGAGCATTTATAGGTGGCACAAATAAATCTCGAATCGAATAAAAATGACATTCCCGACCAACTTCTTCGCCGTCGCTCACCCGCAGAACTTCAATCACGCGCCCGCGCGGAAACTGTTCCATTATCGTCTGCTCCGTTCAACATTCTTCCGGGACACGCTGCTGCTGATCAAACACCTGAGCCACACGTTGGCGGGCCATCTTCCAGCCGGGAAGACTTCTCGGGAAGCAATCTTAAACTTAGCATCCCGGCCTATCTCGGGATTGATTTGCTGCCAAGGCGACTGTCGCTCTGGAGGAAATAAAACCGACGCGACTACAAGTTGCTCAAAATTGGTCACAGACTCGTGAACGAACGAATGTGTTCGGCCGCAATGAATATGTCATCGGAATTAAAATCGTCGGCAGGTGGAACTTGTTCGCATCAAGCGGCGCGCAGAGTTATAATAGATAAATTAGAAATGTTAACTGTTTCTGGTGTTTATGATAAATTTATGTGCGCATACCTACAACTGGGTGGTAATCGAGGATCTTGTGGTTCGTGTTTGATGTTTTCAACCGAGGGGGTCTTTAATCGTCCTCATAATATGAAGATGTAATTTTAGTGTCTTCTCAGAGAGATGTTTTTAATGTCAGGTTCAGAAAATTGTAGGCAACTACTCATTTCCAGGAAGAATTCCAATGATGGTTTCAACTTTACCCTAATATACATAACCCTACATGGTTCTATAAGATCAACCTTGGAACCTTAAAAATTATGGACCTCTACAACAATCAACAGTCAATTACCAAAATCATAACCTTCAAATTTTCAGCCTTCCCCCAATACATCAACTTCTTCTCTCAGATACTACATCCTGAGACAGGTAGTACTCAAGACCCTATACCCAGAATCCCCTAATAGTCTTCTGAAACCCTGTGGTTCATCTCCAAACCAAACTTCTTCTGTACTTCAAACAAAGTCATTTTTCGACATAACCTTATAGCCAGATATCTAGCAGTTACAAAGGCTCGTTCCATCAGCCTAACAATCATCAGCTTGTAGCTGGTGGAACACATCTCCACTCTATGGCCTATGATGAAGGTCTTCTACACGCGGATGATAAATATTTTTTTAAATGACATACAAACGCGTGCAGCCTTTTGATGTGAACGCAGTGAAGTGAGTTTCCGGCAAATTGCGTCGGACGGCACGGAATGACGCAATCATTTGTCTCGCATGATGCACTGTGGCCATCATGCACACCTTCCGCACGAGCCTCCCGAAAAAAGAATTGCCCACGTTCCAGCTCATCAGTCATCTCTCCTCCGACGAACGCCGCACGGCTTCCATATCGCCAACCTGCCAGGTTTCGAAAATAACCATGTGTGCACGTGTCTGATGGCTGTAATGAACTGCATCACCTGGGGATCTTCTTCGTGCCAACCGTGTAATTGCCCAATTCATCCGCCACGTGCGCAGGTAGATACAAGAGTATTTATGACCATCATCAACTTATTCTTAAGTTGAAGTTCACCATCAATGACTCTACCTTTTGCTTGCTCCACTTTCTACCATCTTCGTTGTTACCATCTTCGTTGTTACCATCTTCATCGTTACCACCTTCATCGCTGTTACCATCTTTGTCACCATTGTTAGCATCTTCGTCGTTGTTGTCCTTCTGGTACTGGTGGTAGTTGTTGTTGTTGTTGTGTTGTAAAATCCCGAGCAAGTTTAAACTCCGTAATAAACATGACAACCAATTAAGATGTAGATTGGAGGCAAGTGCGCGTTGTATTTACATGCTGTAGGTGTGCGCGGATGGCGTGTTTGTTCTTCGTTGACGTGTGTTTCGGAATAAACTCGCGGGAAAAGGCAGCGCACCGCCGCCACCGTCGTCCTCGACTTTATGTTAATTTATTCTCTCTTCATTTTCCGGTAGCTCCTCTCCCCGAGCACCTACAGGCCTTTCTGCCTTCAGCACCGGCATTTATGGCGTGCAGAACCCAACTCCGGGATGCTTGCCTAAGAAATTCAAACAAATTTGAGGCATGGAGCACACTCGACGCACAAACAAACAGCAGCCTGACTTACAACTTTGCTATTTGTTAACGTTTGCCAAATATCAAGTTATTAGTGTGTGTTCTTCCAGTTTCCCGAAGTCGAAGCTACTAAATGTGGGCAAATTTCCTCCAGAGGAGTTGTTACCTTAGTCCTCCAAATTAGTTGGTTCGTTTTGGAAGCAAGATGCATCTCTTCTGCATATGCATAGAGAACATGGATATTGGAAATGATCCGGATTCATTTTCATCAAGTTGCAGTCATCTCGACTTCTTGGAGATGTCTTACACAGCTTATTCTTGTGCACCATTGAGTGCACTGTTCTGCATAACTAAGTATTCTGTAAAATTAATTAGAGATCACAGCAGGCAACAACGCTGCGATTCAATATCGGGCGCTGAAGAAATGTATGCACATAATTTAAACTCTTGCAACTTCCTTCGTTGCGTTCCAAGAATCTAGGAACGCGGGATGTTTGTAGGGATTACCTGATTGTACACTCTGACAAGTTCCCAGATTGCGCCCACAGGCGCAGAAGATTCGCCGACATAAATTTGATGCACAATTAAGCCAAGAACCGAGCAGGCATATCATCATCTATCCATCTATATTTGTCGTACCTTCGCCGAAGAACGCGGCCGTAAGTGAGAGTCGGTAATGTAGCATTTGCGGCTTTGGATTTCGGTTGGAAATAGAGTCGTTGAGAATAATTAAAGATATGTCGTTCGGATTAGGTGCAGGAGACGAAGAAGCTCTCCTCGGTAGCATGTTATTACGAGGGGCATTGTCATATAGGTAAAACTCGAGTCTTCAGCCTTCGTACGCTTGATAGCGTGTGTGTGTGGCTTTCAGCCACATGGGAGTACAACTTGATGCCAGAAGAGATGGATTTACGTACGAATGGTACGACACATCTGAAGAGAGAACCGGAGGCTGGGGTAACCGCAGCATTCGCACATGGGCGAAAATATAAGTTCATGAGTGTTGGGTGACATTAAGGCGCGGATTTAATTATTATGGTTATCTTTATACGACAACAAGGTGGAAGGTGACGCCGCTGATGCGGAGGGCTCCAGACCGAATTATAATCTCTGATATAATTCAGTCTTCTAGACTTGTTCCTCGGAGCTCTCGTTGTTCGTGGAGAACCACAGAGGGTTGTGTGCAAGTTACTTCTACTTCGAAGGTCTCCTCCTCTTCAGCCTGTCTGTGGAATTGCCTTCTGCTTCTTTGGCCTTTTGTTTCGCCGACGAGACTTATACAATTGTTTACATTACAAGTTAATTTGGAATTTAAATCCCTCATTTATTAGATGCCATCAGACACGACAGTTGTGACAACAAGCCCCAAACCAACCCAAACCTTCTTCTTGGCATGCGGTCTAAGAAGATTCCCCTGGTAGAAAAAACATTTCATGAAGTAAATATCAATGAAATCAGCAATTTTTCCATTCCTCCACGGCCGAAACCCGAAGACCCACCAAGGACAGTGGAGGCTAATGGTGTGGAATAATGCTGATGGTTGCTCACTCCGCGAAGTGTTAACGAATCCAATTTGCATTTATTATGTCCGTATTAAAAGCGCGGTGTGAATCTATTCCCAAACAGTTGTTGTTGTTGTGCCTTATGCCACCTCTTCGGTTCCTTGGTCTTGGTGATTTATGCTCCTTCTTCGCCGTGAAGCTCCCCGTTCCTGCGTCGCACCTATATCGTAATGTAATCAAAATTCTGCGTCGTGTTTGCCGTGAAGCAACGCAACGCAGACGTCGAGGGAGCAGTACGCCGGAAGGAAGTTTGCACTCCTTCCGGGAGAGACCCCACTCTTCTTTGAGCCGCCTTGCGATAGGTACACACCTAACATCATGTTTTGTATGACTTATGCAAACTGCGTGTAAACATTGCTTCTTCGTTCGTTCGGTGAGTAAATGAACGGGCCGTGGAATTTTTGCTTCGTGATGCTGCACGCTGGCGGCACATAGCGGTCCTCGGAGGAAGCTAGAGACCTCTCTAGATGTCGTAAGCTGGCCGTTTTCCGATTTCCCTTCTACGGTTCTTCGCGTCGCTTTTCTTCTCTTCTTCGGGTTCGTCGACTCGGGATAGACCCATGCACCAACACTGATGTCTGGACTTGGGACGACCATCCTACAAGACATCAATCATCTGCTAGATGGATGAGTCAGTGGTGGAATTCGTCCGTTGGTGAAGAGCGCGCTTTTATTGTCGCACTAATTGGTTAATGTGTAGGTGCTTGACGGTTCTTCCTGCGACACATCATTCACCTGGTTGCTCTGGTGGGCGCACCGGATGCTCCAATTGAAGCCTATTTAACCGGTCGTTAGCCATATTACTCATCGAGCTCGTAGATCTTCAACAACGAAGCGAAAATGTGATCAGCCGATTGATTGTTGAATTCAACGGGAAAAACCGTAACTGGCACATGACACGTTTATTAAATACCGTCCGGTTCAATCATTGTTCGTATTATGTTACAATCGCATTGTGGTCGCGCCATTTTGATAATGGCAGACCACGTGAATCCGTATCAATATCACCTTTATTGTTCTTCGTGAGTGGCTTTGTTTTGGGCGCTGCTGGCAGTCGGTAGTCGATGCTGGAGACCTGAACGGACGGTTGACCTGAGTTGTGTCGCTCACTCTCCGGTCCCATAGTTAATTGAATCCAATTAGGCTTGTGTGCGCAGCGTTTATCTGATGGAAAGCAATTGACTCAATTAAATTCGTTCGCTGCTCCAAACGAGACGCAGCCAGTTCAGACGGACACCTGTCATCTGTGATGCTTCGCCACCGTTGTCACCACCACCACCACCATCATCATCATCATCATCATCATCATCGGTATGAACGGTGTTCGGGCTCGGAAAGAACGCCGATTATTTCATTAAACTTGAGTGCTTTATATGCGGGCGCCGTCGATTGCTTCGCACGCCGAAAATGTAAGTTGCTAACTTTTTAGGGGACAGCCTTCAGGCCTTCCAACGTAACCCATTCTGCTGGTATTAGTTTCATATTCATCTCGCATTCAATTGGAAAAGTTGCTAATTTTAAATGGCTCCTCGGGGAGCTGCACGGGATTAAAGTTTCGTTCAAGTTGAAGAAGTGAGAGAAGAGGAATGATGGCAGGTTTTCTACCTTAGGTGTTGTTTGACAATCAATAGTAGGTTGTTCAAGTGGGACAAGTTGAATGGTCCTATTTGATTTGTTCTGAAGGACTCAGACTGTTATTGGAGGAGTTAAGGAACTAAAGCTTCCAACAAGCTATATTGGTCATTCTGCTGTCTATCTGGAAGGTGCAAGATGACCACTTTGGTAGTTGTACAACTGGAACCTTGCCTTGTCCTTCCTAAGGTTATGTCTACTTTTCTATTCAAACAATTAGCCTGTAACCTGGAAGGAGTTGTGAAATGTAATAGACAACTTCCAATTTTGTAATTGAAATCAGTAGTGGAACAACTGAAATTTTCCCATCTAAGTTGATCTCAAAGGTTCTGAGTACCTTCTTCGAACAACTCAAGCACATATGCTTCCAAGGGTCATACGAATAAACCAAGCCACCTACTAAAGAGAAGTCTGTCTAGGATGTTTATATCATTATACTCAAAGCTGGAATTGATCAATTTTGATAGCCTAACCTAGATTTTCAAATCAAAGTAGTGTCAAGCAACTGGAACATTGCCTTTTAAGGTTGACTCTAAGGTGCTGCACCTTGTTCGAACAACTGGAGCAAATATCATTTGATAGTAGAGCTGAGTGAAGCAAGCCACTTGAAGAAGAACTAGCCCATGTGTGTAGTGGTTGTATAATTGTAACTTGGAAGGCAGAATTTCTGAAATATTGATAGTCTAACCTAGAACTGTCCCTTCTAATTTCCCCTATAAGATTCAGAGCCTTTTTGAAGGAACATAGCAAACCTTGATGAACGTTATGATCAAGTGGTCTGTTTCCAATGTTTGTATCAATGTAACCTGAGGAAATTTGTCAAATGTTGATAACCTAACATCTAATTTTTGAATGAAGGCGATGTCAGAAGCAACAAAATCAGACCAAAACGACCTGAAGACATCACATAGCTCGAAGAACATGGTCCATAACCGTGCATGGCATTCAAAAAAGCCCAAATCCAGCCAACATGGTTTATTCCGGTCATTTGGGGCCAGGATACAATATTGGAAGACGCATTGTACCTTTTTCTCTCATATCCCTGCTCGACCTTTCTGGACATCATTGACGATGTGTCCTCCCCGCAACGCATATCGGTATTTTTATTATTAGGCAAAGGAGCGAGCGTCACATCTCAGCGGGGCGCGCACGTCGCTTCAAAGGCCCGCGGCAATCCTTCGAACTCCCCGTCCTCCCCAACGACCACCCTCGAGGAGGCTCTGCGATATTATTCTTTCGGTGGTCGCCTCGACTGATGTATGCAGACGGCCGGCACGAGAAACGCCTGCGTGTTATTGCATGCTGGTGGACCCGTGGGCTTTTCCACCGGGCCGAGAAATATCCAATATTGGTATATGACCGGTGGACCGAGCGAGCGGTGGACCTGCAGCCATTGAAAACAACCTCATATAAAGTGTTTTTCTTGCTTTCATCCCCGGGATATTGGAGCGGTTGCAAAAAGGAGTCCATTAAATTTACCAAATTGAAAATTGGAAATTAGTCGGCTCTTCATCGATGGGGACCAAGTGGATCGTTTGAGCCTTCGCAAGCAGCTCGCTGTAAGGCGATTTAAGTTATGTCATCGAATTCTTTGGACTAGTTCGATTAAACCCACCCCCCCTACACCAAACCTCTTCGGATTGCAATAAATCGCTAACGATACAAATATAATCCGATGGATGGATATTTGTTGGGGGCTATCCCTTTTTGGACCCAACCCATTGGCCTCCACCCTCTTCACATACTTTGCGTTTATAATTCGACCTCGAAGATCTACGCCGACGTTTTTGGGCCTCCGGGGAGGGTTTTCTTCAGGAATCTTTTGTTTTCACCCGTGCGTTTCATGGTCGAATTCAGGGAAGGGAAAACTAATTTTCACTTGCTGCCATGTCACATATATCACGTATCTTCGAGGGACAACAAACAATCGTCCTCCGGGCCAATACTCGCTGCGGAGCTAACGACACAAAGAAGACTTTACAGTGACACATTTTACAAGCAGATTACTTTTATTTTCGATCGGCGCGATATTCACGTCTTTTTACAATCTCGGGGCTCCAGCCAAGGCACATTCAACAATATCCCCCTTAGTGCCACGTGGCATCATGTGCACCTAGCACCTCTTGCATCTCTCTCGCGCGCACGCGAAGAGATACATGTGTATGGGAGAGCGTTCGGGATGTCGATGGTCCTGTTTATATGGTGCGAATGCCATCGCCGGAAGCTGGATCCAAGTACGTGCGGAACGTGGCGGCACACGCTATTAGAATTTATTCAAACAGTCAACGTGCGCATGCAGCCATTCCAGCGAAATCATCGTCCTTTTTGATTTTGATTTTATTCACGCGCCATGTTGTTTTATCTTCCCTCCCGCCGATACAATCAGATCTAACAAGACGAGAGATCAAAGCTGCGATCACGTTTTTCCATCTTGGAGGACAACAATAACAACGCATCTCTTTGAGCTCGCTAATAGGGGGCGCTGAATGCCACGCGCTATGTAACGTTTTCAATTACCCCAATTACCCCCTGATTTTTTTTTTGTTCCCTGGACTCCGAAACACACCATTTGTCACCAATGCATACAGGAATTAGCTTCTTCGGCAATCATCCATTCGAACAGGCCCAATAACAAGGTGGCCAATAAATACGTCAATGCTGGAATTTATTTATTTTCTTTCGTGCAGTGTTGCCAGCTTCTTCGCACCCCGCTCTGATGGCAGCTTTTATTAAATTCCATTGTGCCTCCAAGGTGGCAACGACTCTGCTGGTGGCGGGATGGTTCGAGGATGGGGGAAGCATCCAGATTTACATACCTATCCCTTCAATTTCCATTCAGCGTGATTCAAAGTGATCAATTTGATTGTGGAGCAATTGTCGACGACAGCCGCCGCCTTCTCCTTCTCTTCTGCCATCGTCATCGGTTACGCTATTGTATTCACTTACGAAGGTGATCTCGCCCAGTGACGCACACATTCGTGTCTTCGCCGCCCCCCAACACCAACACCCACGGGATGGGTACAATGGCGGCGTCATCGAGAGCAACAAAGCCAATTTGAATTCCACACGCAGCAAAGCCACTAATGGCACGTTACATTGTTACCTTCTCATCCGTTCAGCCTCCTCCGGGTTCTTCAGTCGGTGGCGGCGTCGTCGTGTCGTGTCTTCATCAACATATAATTCCGCTGTCAGCGCTGGTACTTATGATGGATAACGTTGAGGGACATCAATTAAGATTAGGCCGTGAATGGGATCTACCTATAGAATCGCGTCCGGTGGGTTCTTCTTCCTACAAGCACTCAAGCAGTGGTGCTGAGGAAAGGAGGAGGACGGAGGAGCACTTTAGTGTATTGAATTTTCGGGGTAACGTGTACGCTTTCCTATGTGACACTTTTTGCTCAGTACCCTCAACCCGGAAGCGATATTGTATCAGTAATGCATGCTCAAGCAAAAAACCTCAGACGCCCTTCTTCGTCGGGGGTTCTTCAGTTCTTCAGCCTGGGTAAAGGTGTAATCAAATAACTAGCAATTAGTTAAATGCAGTCATTTATCAACACTGGGAAGCTGCTAGTTGGGACATAATTGAATTTGTATATAATTTCACGAGGGTCAACAACTCAGGGACTTCTGGTACCGAAAGTGATGATTTCTGGGATTACACCCATTCGGATTTGATAGCAATTGCCCAAAGTTGGAATGTCGGTTCCATCTGAACACACCTATAACTTTGAGTAATATCCAAAATGTAACAATTTATAATGATGGCCGTTCGTGCGCAATGGTCATGCCTGATGTTCCCCAGTCCATACAGGGTGCTCCAAATTTCCAACGACGTGTTTCGTCCCTAGTTTCCTGAATGCGCCAGCCGGAAAGAGATCAAATCAGTTTATGTCCGAAGGAATGCTTGTGCCGATCTTGCGTCCACACGTCCGAACTGGTGGTCGGTCCCCGTAATGGTCCGTGGTGGTCCATGGTGGTCGGGGTGGTGCACCCCACCTTCCCCAATATCCGGCGCCATCTGCTGCGCGACTGGACACCGCGCGGCCCTAGGTGGAAGAGTCGTCCGTGGGATGATGATGGTCTTCGTGCACGGCAGAGGAGGATATTGGCTAGTTTTATTACCGCGCGTGCATGGCGCGCGCGTCGCCCGCGTGTACAGCGGATGTGCATGTTTTTCCTCATATCACATCTCATATCTTCTCAGGCTGAGGGGATGGTGCGCACCGCGCGGACCAGCGGAAACCTGGCTCCGATGAAGAAATAACATTTTATGTTATTTTTACAGGCAGCGCCGCCTCCGCCTCCGCTTGCCCAGTCGGCGCAAGACCAAATTGCGGTACGGGTTGCCGAAACCAAAACCGGAATCGAGCGTACGACATCTTCAGCTATAAAGTATTACATGTCATACATACAGTGTGGATATCCCCAATTGTAACCATAGACTAAACCCAACTTCCTCATTCGCCCTTAGCCTTCAAAGGTTAGAAAACCAGAAAGTCAATAGTCCTTAGTCTAACTCCTAAATTAGAAAGAGTAACAAGCCAGAAAAAGGTTGTAAATCTGGGTACATCTATAACACTAAGAAAAATTTTGAGGGAAGGATGAAATCGCCATCTAGGGGTGAATGAATGAGGCACAACACACTGTATAGACAAACACATTTGAATTAATATCGCAAGTCATAAAATTAATAATATAGTTGTAATATCCTGGCCTCGGTGCAATCATCGTATAATATTTTGCCGCAACACACAAAACGTGTTTATGTGCGCGTGCGCTAATTAATTCAAGCCAATCACATCCTCCAAGAGGGATGATGGGGGGCGACAAAACAAACGAACTCAAGTGACGCGAATAGAGCGCCCCCTAAGCCTATATGGAAATAAATGTCGCATTCTTACCTAGGATTTTTTACAAGAAAACTCCATTAAATAAAGCACCTATATACTTAACCGCAATCGCGAGCCCCGCTGTTGCGAGCGCCGCCGAAGAATGTAATGAAAACGGCCCCATTCGTTCTGTTTTATTTCGGGCCGAGTTGGGGCTCTCGAATCTGTATTCACTCTCTCGTCCGTTTCGTTCTTCGCGCGCGGCGTAAGACACCTAAATGCTTCGTGATTGAAAAAGTGCGCGCTTTTAATCCTCCACCTTTTTTCTCGAAGCGATGCCGGAAGTAATTGCCGATTGACTCAAGGATTTTTATTTCAATTTTTTCCTCCGCTAGCTGCTCCTTCAGTCCCCGTTTCTGCACGCATTGTCTTCGCGAACTTGGCGAAGCTCCACTGCTAATGGCAATTGCGTTGATGATTATTAAGCTCGACAAACATTAGGTGATTAACCAATTTTTTCGTTTAATACCCGCCATTCGAACGAACGAACGATGGGGAAGACAATTTCAATTAAACATTGATTACTTTTCAATCTTGCCGACGTGGACAATGAGTGCGCACGCGCGCGCCCCTCGTGGCTTGTGTTCGGCAACAATGCCCCCGATGAAATAACGCGCTGTATATAAATCAGCGGAGAGTGTAATGTGATTATTTGTGTGTTTAATGTGATTTGTTGATCTGACGACCGTGCACCTCGGCCGTTGACAGCTCCACAGCATTTTGCAACCCCTAACCATGCAATGTTGCCATCGTTGCCGGCGTTGCCGACGCGCGGCGGCCTGTCAAATCAGGCGGAACTACCCGAATGACAAATGCACTCTCTCGACGCATTCGAGTGCAGATTGTATAAAACGTAATTGAATCATGTATTGTTACACACTCGTCGTCTGAATGTGATGCCCATCATCATCATCATCATCGACCCATGGATGGACCATCACACCCACACGTTGTCTTCGCCAATTGTCATTTTTGGTATCTGGAAAAATGTCGGTCAAATGTTTGTACACGAAGGTACACTGTGAGTGGTTGAAGTTGTGAAGCCGCGATGGTCCCTTGGGTGGCCTTACAGTGGTCATTGTTTATTTAGCTCCCCAAGTTTCCCGACCTTTCCGGATACTCCGAGTATACGCCACTCGAGTTGAACTGAAACATTTACCATCAACGCCTCTATAAACACATAAATCAAATCGTTCCTCATTTGCCAAGAGTGCTTCTTGTACCAGAAAGCTTCGAGTTGATGATAATGATGATGCATAATTGCGCCGCTTCGGAGCGGGCGCTGCCGTCGGAATTAAAAGTCGCAGCGATTCTTTTCCGATTAAATGCGCGTGCAGTCGAACCATCCTCGAGAGGGACATTAATTAAAACATAAGAGTTACTTAGAGACGGGCTTTAGCCTTCGCGTGGAGCCAATAAAAATAAATAAGCACCCCCCCCCAGTCTGTGGTGGTTTTTCTTCGCGGACGAAGGTCTGACCTCCCATGTACCTTAATGTTCCGCCATGTTGCCCGCGCACATAATAGAAGCAATAAAAATAACACACAGAGAAAGAAGTGCAGTCGAGAAACCAAAGTCGTCCTCGTTCTTCGGCATTGTTTCCTCCTATTCAGTCCTGGTTTTTACTCCCCGGACGAGGAGATACAAGATATAAGAAGGCTTGGTCCGATGCGGCGTAGTCGTCGTGGAGGGTGGTTGCTAAAGATGGGGCATGAAGAAAGGCCAAAAAAAAAGAAAAAACGCCGAGTCCCTAATTGTATAGAACACGATACTAATTGCCTTACTCGCTGGTCCCGTTTTGTATGGTGTTGTCCAAGTGGAAGCGACGGCATTTCTTTCTGCCGCCACCAACACCGATGTCTTGGCACCGGTAGGCCCCGCCGAAAAGAGCAAGAAACACTTCGACTGTTCTTCATGCTTCCATGCCGTTGGTGTTGTTGTTGCTTCACGCAGAATTTACTACCACGTGAGATTACTGACTTGGCTGGGTGGCTGGGGGTGTCCTCCGGCTTCCAGAACCAACCGGTTCGGGGCTGGCGGATTGTAAATGAGGCGCGTTGCGTTTTCCGCCTGACCTCCGACAAATGAACTTTTTTACGTTGTTATTCTGGCACTTTAAGTCGCACCTATATATCACAATTAATCACCGTGCCACCGGGACGGCCAACGGAGCGCAGTAACTTTAATTAACCGATCCTTGTCTCTTCGGCTCCCGACCTTCCTCCAGCAATGAGCCAACCAGCCATGAACTCCTCTCTGCAGCGAGCCAGCGAGAGAAAAACGGCATATTCGATTTAAAATATCATCGCCACCCATGCCCAAGATGGGTATCTGAGACCACCTCCGTGGAGGTGGTGCTTAAGACCCACCCATCGCCTGAATCCGCGCATTATATTTCATCGGATGGATTTCCGCCCTTGTTGAAAGCACAGTGTGTATTTACTCGATTCATTCACGGGCGAGAAGAGTTCTAAGTTTAAGTTGCGAGATTATGAGGGCTGAACCGTAAAAGACGTTTTAATTTCCGACTGCTTCACCGGAGCGAGCGGGCGAAAATTTGCACTTTTCGTATCAACAAACAAACAAACGGAGGACGAGGAGGCGTTCGACTTGTTGAAAAAAGAGCATGCTACTCTTCCGAGCCACTACTTACCCCTCAGCATCGACCATGGGATTCCCCCGTTTCGGTCCATGCAGCAGACAAGGCACGAGAGGTCGCCCCGATCGCACTCTTGTTTTAACTAATTATATCCATGCCGGAGTTGAGTTCGGAAATTCCTCAAAACTTCAACTTTTACCTACAAGTGCTCAGAATGGATGAGCACGAATTTTACCCTGGATACCTCAGGGACATCCCGAAAAAAGCACTTCCAGTTGGAAACATCAAGTTTCAACCATCCTTCTCACATTCACGAAGTCGTAACTTTTAAAATTAGTAACCGATTTTTACAGTTCCCTCTTCTCTCAGTGGTTCTAACCTCAGGTTTCTATTTTAAATGGACCCATCTTCATTCTTCTGTGTGGGCTGATTTTATAGCACTTAACTCCATAATAGTAATGATCAAAGCGACTAAAGGAGGCACTCCTCACCAAAGGGAACCGCGACTAAGACCAACCATAATCAATGAAGGTTGTTTTTCTTCGGCAATGAAGCCGATCATTCCGTCCGTTATCCCAATAATAAATTATTGTTTACATTGGAACTGATATCCGTGCGGATGATGGCCAATGGGGCTGCATCCCAGGCAGACAGTCTACAAATAAACTTTTATTCCTTCCTCTCCACCAACGCAGACATTCGCACAGCGTCGAAGCTACTAGACAAAGGTCGCAGCGCAAGTGGAGGCCATCGACGGATGCAACGTTTATTTGATGTTAATGTGCGGTGTTTAAAAATATCCCCGAATAGTTGCGATGCTGGCCCAAATTTCTTGGATTTCTCAGAGGTATGGGGAGTGTTGTTTTCGGCTGGAGCACACCCATTGTTGGAATTGCTATCCGGAGGATGGTAAAGTTGTTGGAAACCGCCGAGAAATGAAGATTTACTCGGCCATGCATTTCGTTTCGATTAAAGTGCCGAACGAATCGTGAAACATGTGCGAATATATCGATGGTGAAACAACAACGACATCGTCGATAACAAGCAGAAGCAGGACGAATGTGGTGCATGCAACCAAAGTAAACTGCCACCGTAATAGGTGGGAAAAGGAATTGGTGCGTTTGCCAAGTGTTGTAGCGCATCTTCTCCGTCGGAGAGGCATCCTGGAAGCTGGATCGGGAGCAGCTCTCTCTAATTCGGTTAAATGCTGTGTATTCCCGACGTCAATTGCCGAATGGGTTGATAAAATATCGTCAATGCTTCTATCTGCGAGCGATATATCACCTCAGCTGAAAATGAACACAACATCTACTGGATGTCTCCCGAAGTCCCTTACAAAACCCTTTCAACTCTACACTCTGATGTCCGAATTTTACCCAGAATTTGCTTGATGTCCAAATTTCTTTCTAATGCTTAGGGGGATGTTGCCTATAGAGGTGGTCCCAATTTTGGGACACGGTCTGCATTGGAGGTGCATGGTGCACTTCACCGCAAACTCAATTCCCTATAGGGAGAAGTGGATGCATAAATACATAAACCGGGAATAGGAACGAATGTACGAATGGGGCACGTAATAGTTCCAATAAGCAATTACGCGATGTTCACGTATCGATACTCGCCCCATGTGGGCATAAGGGATGGTTCTACGAAGTACCCCAAACCACTTCACATTCTATTCGAAGGATATCCGAATTAATTAAATCATATAAGTCTTCAACCCTTCGAAATTTGCTTAGGGAACTTTTTGGTTGAAGCTTGTAATCAGGTCGGCTATGAAATTCTGATTACCTGTTTATTTTTGGTTAGAATTTCTGTCTTGTTTTCATTTCTTCTCTGGATAAGTTGAATTTTGGTGAATTCTGGATAGGAAACTAGTTTGGTGTGTTAAATAACTTGGAACCATCTTCACAGTGAAGTACTATCAGTTACAGAAAGCAAGTAATCAGATCATTTTGTGTGTTCGAGCTAACAATTTTGGTTTCTACTATTTGTAACTATGCTACAACCCACATCTCTTTAAAAATTTTATCTATGGTATGTGGAATTATCAATTATTGTGTCAAAATCTTCTTCGCAGTCATACTTGATACTTGATCACTCGCAGTAACCTGTGCTGAAACTACAGTCTGGATAATGCTGCCATCTGGAACTCAGAGTAAAAGTTGGTACCAAAATAGTTAAACAATCAAAAAATTCATGCTGACACAGTGAACAGTGAAAACAGTGTGAAGAAGAGAGCAAACTACAACATTACATCTCTCCAACAAACTAATCTAATCACTGGGTCGTGTTACATATTGGTTAGTCATATCTGCCAGAAGTGGATTAGTTGTTATTGTCGGGACATAATGC
>JARJDZ010010657.1:0-17194 GCA_030264555.1 Aleochara sp. GC000083
GTCCGTATCTTTTTTGTGTGTCATTCTTTTGTTTTTCTGAGGGAATATTATAAAACTAGAGATTAATATCTATAAGTATGCCAAATTTCATGAAGAAATTCTGAAAAATGAAGGAGAAAAGGGGGTGGACACGATAGCTGAGACAGCCTGTATATTAAAAACGAACAACAATAATCTGAATTGCATTTGATCTTTTCTGAATTTATTTGATGTAACCTAAATTGCATTTGACTAATCTGAAATACATTTAGTAATTTCTAAAATTACAGTTTTTCTTTCTCAATTACATTTAGTAAATCGGAATGACAATTGATGGTTTCTCAATTAAATGTAACAAATCTGAATTACATTTGTATTTTCCAGAAATAAAATTTACTTTTCTGAATTACCACTAAAAAAGGTGTAGTTTGACAATAATGGTCGCATTGCTCAGATACTTTTATACAAATTTTTACATAAAATTAGGTGCAGAAAAAGAAATCCTAAATGATATCATGCAAATTGCACAGTAATACAACTTAAACGATCTTATAAAAAAGTCATCTTTAAAATTGAAACATCGTTTCAAAAATTAAGGGCAGGCGTTTGATAAGTAACAAACAACAGATGGCGGCACTTGCTAAAAATCGACAATTTTTCTAGCATACATAACTCGAAATTGGTATAATTTTACCTTAAAATGAAATAATTATCTTAATCTTACACGCTTACTTCAGGAAACGTTAGGACGCTTTGAATTTTTTTACTAAAAAAATAAGATTTTTTATACTTAAATAGTACATCTCTGCTTTATGAGGGGTTTCTGTTCAATATTGAATTTTTATGTATGCTAGAAATTAACATTATGAGAATGAACTAATTATATACTTGCCCAAATATCTTCCCTGTTAGTATTCATATTGTTTTCGACTGACTATAACTCGGTTTCGATTTCTACCTGCTATTTCACAATTTATATTCATTTACTAGCATCTGATCGTCCTGATAATATTTTTCATCCCCACCCCTCAAACGGCCCTCTTAACGTTTCTACCAAAAGCCTGATTTTGATATTTCATTTTGCGCTGTTCAATTGTTTTCTAAAAATATCATGATAATAACTCGACTAGAGATTGATATCAATATCTTTGCCATATTAATGAAAATAATAGATGTGATACATGAAGTCAACGCAATTTTTTATGCTCTTTTGGGGGAGGAGTAAAAAAATTGTCAAAAAATGTCATTTTAATAACATTCAAATAACAATATTTTATGATGTGAGTTAGCAAGTTAGCATTTTCGGACCTGGATCGAAAACTTTGAAGCTCCTTCTTGCTCTTAGAAAAATTAATAACAAAATATAAGAGGATTAATAAACTAAAAATGAAAAACAACCGAAAAGTACACTGACAGAAGATAGATAAGACAACATTAAACAAAACTAAGGAAAAATACAATGAAACTCAAAAATAGAATTCAAAAAAAACCTGGGGTAATGCAATAAATCTGTTAAAATTATAGTTCAATTTATAGTTAAAAACATCCACAAGAAAAATGAACAAATCAAATTATTATCAAAAATATTAATATCAAAAATTAAACGCAAAAATGTAGGTGAAATTAGCAAACCTAACCATAAAAAACCAAACAGTTTCTGTAAATATTCTGGAATTGTTAATTCACATAACACCTGTCAAATGTAAAAAGAAAGGTTGATGAATGAAGTATCAACACCATAGTTTGGAACTTACAATGAAATATGCAATTTTGCGCTTTCGTTGGCATCTTAAAAAGTCAAAATTTTTAAGTAAAGATTGTTATCGAACACCTTTGATAAAGTTACATTATACGAATTTGCAGCGCCCTCTGGATTGCCCTAACTCAATTGTTGTGGAACATAAGTTTATTGCATCTTAATTGGTGTTTTATTTCAAACAAAATTATTTATGTTTGCCAAATTTGGGGTATGTATTTTGGCATTTATATGTTAATTGAATACATCTTGAGATGCTAATCGGTAAAAAAAGTAAGAAAAAAAAAACAACCAAATGTTTAATTTCGGAAATGTCAAATGTCAATAATTTGCATCAAATTCGTTCAATAGATCACTCTCAATTGATGCCACCAGTAACAATACTACAGCATCCCTAACATGTTTTACAACCGATTAATTAATGAACGAGCATGTAATTAACACGTATGACAAATCTAGTGTAGATTGAATGTGAATGGGGCTGCCTATATTGGGTCATTACTCGATTTTGTTGCGTGCTTCGTGCTCCTTCTGCGCGCCTTCCTGGTTCACAGCCGCCTCCTTCCGCTCACGACACCGACCGATGTAGGTCAGTAAAGTGATAAACTAAAATAACTCGCCGCCGAGCAACCAGCAATGACAGATGATAAATAAAACGGTAGCGCCCCTCTCACGGGCTGTGCACGTTGCAACGTCGCAGACGCAGCGTTGCATCTGTGCGTATACGCCATGCTGCTCTCTGCTGGGGAGGGAATATTCGCGCTGTCGATGGGATTCGCGGGGATCTGAAAACGGGGCTCCTCACCACCCTGGAGTTGAGAGGGGGGGAGAGGGATTTAGGGGTGGCAGCGATTGCACTCGCGCGCGCACCCGAGTGTTCGGTCGCCGGATGTGTGCAGCTTCTCATTTCGCATCCAGCGGCGAGGGTGGCGTCGTCGTAGTGGTTGCTCTTGGTGGTGGTGGTGGTGTTTCATCATCATCCCCCGCGCGTTCCCATTCCCTATATAAGTACGTCTGTGGGATGGCGCGTTCCCCTTTAGGCTGCGTGGGGGATGCGTTAGGTTTGCGGCGGTGGATGGGGGTGGTTAGGGGCTGCTGTTTCCGTTCCCCTCCACGTCCCACTCCGGTAGTCCCGACAGCGAACGCTTTGTGCCGGCGGGCAACATCCAGGCGGCGCCGAGTGGGGGGTGAGTGCGTTCCACGATGGGGGCTTCGCCTTTAGGTTTCGCCCGCCGAGTCTGGAACGGCTGCAGCCACCCTTGTAATATCGCGAAGGTCCCGTCTATGTGTGTGTTAGGGTGGGTGTTGTTGGCGGGAAGAAGCGAGGGATGGTAGCAGCCACCATCCCCCTCCAGCCCCTCTTACCATACTCATGCTGTGCCCACCATCCCTCGTCGGGGTCGTTGGAGGGGTTTCAACATCCCTGTCTCCTTGTGCCCACCCGGTGTGTGTTCCTTCGTCGTCATACTCGTTCGCATCGTGATGTGCACCCTTATTTTTGTTTTACAGAGTGTTTGATTATTTTCACATTGTTGCCGCTGTCATCGCATTGTATATTCGAACCCTTTCACCTGCAGCTGATAATGCACAAGAGTTTCAACTTTGGAAACAGATGATTCAATTTTTTTTTTTTGAAATTTGGTAAACCACGGTTTATCATTACTCTGAATCTTAGATCGTCGAATTTTGGATTAATAAGTTCTTTTCGTTCACATTTTTGAGAATAATACAGTTATTTGTTAAATCTCAGTACCCTTGGTATAAATATTGCTTAGCAAATAGCAATAATCAATCTGTATGTTCCAAATTAATTCCCAGAAGTTTCCATTTTTTCGTCTAGGGAATGAAAGAAGGTCGAAAAATTTGAACATTTATAAACTAGTAAATAGTTTATAAATGTTGTTGCGTGCCTTTTTATTCTAGTATTTTACAACATATTTCTGAAATTTTCCTGTTGAATATCTATAAGCCCATAAAAGTACAACGTGGAGATAATTGATGACGTGAACGGGACATACATCGCCGGTAGATGGCGGCGCGGGCGTTTCCTCTTCGTCTCTGTCAAACCATCAACTGTCTTATCCGACTTTGTCCGACTAATTTATCCGATCACATATTTTTTGATTTATATATAATCAATTAATTAAAAAGTTGCAAATAGGTTAGTAGTTTTTACAATACAAAAAAATATAGATTTGACAACCATGTCATATCCGGCGCTGAATGAATGAATTACGTTTCATTTATGAGAACTGTTTGTGGTTTCGAAATTTGCATTTCGTACGTTTTTTTGAAGATAAGTTTATAGATAAGTATAGATCCGGTTATTGACATAAACAAGACTTCATGATTTATACTGATTATGAATCAAAATCAAAATTTTATTGATATATTTGTACTGTTTCCGGTCGACTTATAAGTTTTGTTGAGATTTTCCAAAAATTGAATTTAGCAAAAAAACGGTATTTAGTGTTTGCTGTTTCAAAATGACGTATATTAAATAGTCATAAGTGCGGGCGACGTACACGAACAACAAACATTTGGGTATTATGTATGAGTATAACGTTGAGGAAATGTATTATTTTTAGCTTGTCCTCCATTGCATTTTCGCCCGAATCGAATTCGGGCTCGGATCGATCGGATCGATGTTGGGGAATGGCGTTCGCACGATAACCATTAGAATCGACTCGTGTGCGTATTACGTCATCGTTATTGCTATTGCGTTCTGCGCACGCTTAGGCATGTGAGATACCCATCGAAAAAAAGTGTGGAACTAAAAAGAAATTGGGTAAACTTTTATTTTGGTTTCCTCGTTTGTATTCGCTTTGTTTATCTCTTCTTGAAATTTACTCTTTGTATCTCTTTGTTCCTCCTGCTGCTTATCTCTCTCACACACTATTCGCCTCTCGCTCACACACTATTCGTCTCTCTCCCACACACACATTAGACATGCTCTCAGGAATGATTCATATATCTCTCTTCCTTTCTTTCACTTCACTCTCTTTTCTATCGTTTGCTCTCTTGTTGTATCTCCTTCTCTTTTATGTTTTCGTTATTTCGCTATGTCTCTCTCATTCTTTCTGCCTCTCCTTCCTTCCTATTTTCTTTCTCTTCTTCCATCTTTACCCTCGTCCGTTTTCTTTCGGTCTCTTTCTCGTTCTTTTTCTCTTTCATTCTCTGTTTCTTTTTCTATCTTTCTTTCTCTTCTTGCTTATTCTCGTTCATTCTTTGTTTCATATTCTTTCTTCTCCCTCCTTTCCTTTCACCATTTCATTTCTCCATTTAATTTTCCTTCTCTCTCGTTTTCTGTTTTCCTATTCTCTATCTCTCCTTCATTTCTTATCTTACTATCCTGATGACCGAAAACAAATGAGAATCGAGACTATAGACTGTATGTTTATAGGTCGACACGATTGAAAAAGTTTGGGGGTCGCTGCCATGCACAAAATAGTTTGCGACGATATGTTCGTGTTTGCTTCGTGATGTTTCGGCTGTATGCATCGCATGGCATTCGGGAAAAGTGCTCGCGCGGCATTGAAAAACGTGCGCGGGCACGTAACTGCTGCTGGTGACGCCGACGAGGACGACGTCGTCGTCGACGACGACGGTGGCGGCAGTGATGGTGGTAGTGTGGTGGTGGCGTGGTGGTGGTGGTCTAGCTACATGATGCTATCTCGGGGACGGCGAACCGCGCTCTGGTGCGCACTGGATTGATTTTGGCGGAGCGACAGTGCCCCTTTAAAGCTGTTTAGTTGGCGGCGGGCGCTCCATGGGAACAAAGTTCGGAGCGTTCCTACTGCTCCTCTTGCCCTTGTTTCTGCATTTACTTTCAAAGGCGAAAAATTTCAAATTTATTCACATTCGATTTCTAAAACAGCAATTTATTAAATTATTTCCAAATTATATTTTAGAAATATTGACTGTTTTTTTATGTTAGGAAAATCTTGCATAAGTAAATTTTGAATTTTTTTTAAACTAATGAATCTATTATTTGTATTCCACTTAGTACATTTATAGTCTTTGTTTATAATATTTACCCAGAAAAATATAATAATAACGCACAAAAGAATTATGAACCAAAGTTATATTTTTTAAGTAGACTAATTTTTTTCACCATTCAAAGAGGATAAGAAATTTATCCTATTGATTTCATGTACCACATGTGATATTTTTATTAATATAGCGAAGTTATTATCAGTCGAAATATCAATTGATATCGATATCAAATAGGCTTATGATCATGGTATTTTCAAAAACACCAATGGGAAATTCTAGATTATACGCTCTAGTAATTTTCGTCATGTTTTTTTTGTAATTTCAGTAATTATATCATAAAATATCATCATATCAAGAAACATTGATAATTCGAAAAAAAAAATCGCGCCTATATACAATACAAAGAGAAGATTTCGATTGATCAGTTTATTATTATTTTTTACATTTGGGCACACATATAATGAAAATGCATTGTTTTGTAACTATAATTATACCAATTTTCCTAAATATTCAAAATTTATACAAAACTTAATATTTAGACTAATATAATATCTTTGCAATTCTTTGATTGTTGTGTCTGATTATTTAAGAATATTTAGAAAAAATGCATTCATTGTTTATTAGAAAAAATAAAATAAATGAAAAGTACCTTGCAAATATTGTAATTGTTCTGATATTTATTGCGGACTAAAGAGAACATTTAGTTCTAAACAAAAATGATATTGGTTAACTAAAACACTATTGTTTTTGAAAAATATCGCATTGAAACTTAAATATTACAAATTTTTCAAAAAAGTTGGTTGAAAATAAATTATATACTTCGAAGAACTTAATTAATAACTGCGCAACTGTCAAATGAGGCATGTTGATTGGGTGAAATTTCAAATCTATTGATTTATTGAATATTATAGAATTTCTTGCGCACGTTTGCCACAATAGCTTCACTATTTGGCCTACAATGATGATTGGATTAAACGTCAAGAACACAGCAATTTGTGCTTCACGTATTTTTGGGAATATACACAATTCGAAATCTAGTTCTTCGCAGTGTGATCGACCGATCTGGACGATGCATTCACCGGTGCTCTTCGTGTAAACTTGTTTGACGTCCCCCCACTCTTCTCATCATACATTTATTCTTTTCGGCTTCTGGTTGGTTTGAAATGAAACTGGTGCCTGTGGTGTTTTAAAACGTCTAAATTTTAGGATTTTTAACAAACCGATGAACAAGCAAGGAATTACAATTGGACACTTTCTGTAGTTTTTTGTTTGTTAATTATATTCAATGTTTTAGACGATTTTATTACGTTGATTTTCGTCCTTTTTTCATTACGAATTACGATCATTTGTGTTATTTTACCGCATCATGTTATCTAAAACGTAATGTGTGTTACTAGTGTCTAAAATCGAATATTATTTACATGTCAGATAAGAGACGTACTTTATTTTACAAGTCAGGAAAATGAATAACAACTCACAAATAAAATTCTGACATTTTACTGTTATTACATGTCATCAGAAATAGTAGAAACAATTTTGATTTTTTTGCCTTTTGAAATATTGTTTCAACTTTTTTCCAGTAAGATAAAATATCTTATATTACACGTGACCAAATAAGTGCCAAATAATTTACATACTTTTTTCTACTAGTGGGAGAAAAAAAATATTATTATTATTACTATTATCTTACTAAAGCATAGAATTTACTATGCGTGTTACTAGTGACTAAAATTGAATATTATTTATTTGTCAAATTAGTGACTTATATTTTTCTACAAGTGGAAAAAATGAATACCTTTTATTTGACAAGTGACAGAAATGAATGACAACTAACAACATAAAATCCTGTGGTTTGTAGCACAAAGCTAGAATCAATGGATGCCTAATCAATCAATATATATAATGATATGTTAATAAAAGATTGCGTTGCACAAAACTTTAAAATGCTCAATTGACATAGATAATAAGTTTGGTGAATTCTTATATATTTAAATTTGTATCGAAAAATAAGGGGGCAGCACTGTCGAGATGCTTTCGTCTCACAGCCAACCAGATCGGGCCTTTTTTTGCCTCCATCGTTCGTAGCGCTCCCAACCGTCAGTTGCTGCTTTTTTGCCATACCATTTTCCGCTCTTCGTCCTGCGGCGCAAAAAAAAGAAGTTGCAAAAAATCCAACGCCGGTGGAGGAGGCGTTTTTCTGTACTATTTTTTCGCGTCGGTCTTGCATGATGGCGCAAACGGCGCAGACGAAGAACTAGTGCATGTGAGGGAAAGAGACGACACGCGCTTGAATCGCTAACGCTACACCGAGAGCATAGACGCTCTCGGAGGTGCGCGCGGCGAGGAATGAGAAACGCAGATAATAAAATTGGAGTAAAAAGAGCGCTCTGCCGGCTGCGGCGCTGCTTGTGCTGGATGTGCTGTTGCCTCGGCAACCGTAACGCCGCAGGTACAGGTGAGCGCATACACACAAAGACCGGCCGCGTCGACATTACCCCCACCACCAACACCAAGGATTCACCGAACCGCTTAGATACAGTAGTACCTTGTATAGACAACGTTATGGGTTCATATATATAATACTCCTATATTGCGTGTTCGGCTATTTTTCCCTATAAAATTTTTGTCGAGAGAAAGCTAGACAGAACATATGAATTTTCTGTCCTTGCACGTACCAAATCGAAGTGCNAACCAATCAAATAACCAAATTCGCGGTACGTACAAGGACAAAAAATCATATGTTCTGTCTAGCTTTCTTCGGGGAATTTTTTCTACGGTATACGCAATATAGTAATATTATATATATGTATGGGTTATACAGCGGGGGTACGTTTACAAATTAAGAAATACCAAGAGTGGGGGGATGGTCACAACATATTGTAGCCAAAAATTGGCATCGTGTCGTGATTATACAAGGGGCATTACGGAGTTTCATGGGTTTAATATGGGAAAGATCCATTTTTAATTCTTTTTTATATATTTGCTATATATATTTTGAAAATTTTGAGAATTATCGTGTTTTAGTTAAGACCATAAAACTGGTATTTGAATGAAGGAACCACAATGTGTAGTGAAAATTCAAATTTTGAAAGACCTAGTAGTCAGGTTTTGAGAGACCTGACTACTATTTTGGTAAAATTGCTTAAATTTTCAAAAAATATCATCCTTATCTGCTTAATATTGATATTATTTGAAATTTGGGGAGAAATATGTCGTACGTTTGGCCCATATTTCGGGTTGATAATCTATGTTGAAAACCAAATTTGAAAATAGTTATATAGTGTTCATGTTATATCTAGTTTATTAATATTTACTCAAGAAGAAAATGCGATATATCACAAAATAGATATTGTTAAAATTTATGTTTTTAAATAGAACACCCTTTATTTATTTTCTTATTCCACTCGAAATAGAATTAAATTTTGCATTGATTTCATGAAACATATTGATATTTCTGAAAATGAAATGTTTGTCAATATAACGAAGTTATTTTCAGACAAAAATGCAAGATTTGCAAAATATTCTTAAAAAACATCAAAATCAAGCTTATAAAAATTTAACATTAGGAAGGGTTTGCTTAATTTTTGAATACAATTATATACTATATATTATTATATAATTTGTTTAAACTTTACTACTTATAATTTAATAATATTACTTGAAATTTTGTGTGTTCTTGAAAAAATTGGTAATAATTTATATGAGACGTTTTAGCAGCGACCTCTGGTGACTCAGAATATATACTTCAATTTTAGACAGATTTTATAGATAAATTTAAAATTATTAAATCAGTACGCAAATAAAACGAAATAAAATATATTTAGTGATAATTAGAGCTTCTTGATTTTTTTCGTAACAGGGAATATATAAAAACCTATTACTATTTCCACTACATTCAGATAAAACACTTTTAATTAGTTTATCAAAAATTACTGCGGTTCACGTTAAGGTGGTATTATTGTATAGTAACTATTTGTTCAGTTTGTAACATGAGAAAAATCCAAAAAAATGGATTTTGGTTGCTAAAAGTTTATTAAAAAAGAAAACAATTGCGTTTTACATTGTAAAAATTGATAGGGAAAGTAAAAACCGATTTATTTAATTTACCATTTTGGTAAATCGAGCCAGAAATCAAGAAAAACGAATAGTTTTTTGCTCTCACTGAATTTGCTACGTAAAATTAATGGCGGTACATTGGACTGGACAAATTGTTTAACGAACCTCGTCCGTCACGCCAATATCGTACCCGGCCGACCGATACAATGAGCGCATCAATTACATATAACCTAAAAAGTTCTTTAGTCTCTCAAATTCATATTTAAAACGGTAAAAATTATGAAAAAAGCACATGTGGCAACAATATAATTTTGGTGATTTCCAACTGTTTATTCATTGAATTCACAATTGCATTGAATGAAATAAATCTATTTATTTATATGTCATATAAACTACAACTTTTCTGAAAATTGATAATCTAAAACTACACTTTTATTATAACATTATTTTTTATTTCAAGTTAGGTATTCAAAACATTTGAGGTATTCAAGTTCAATGAGATTATATAATCAATGGTATTTGAGTTATATAAATATTTTCATTGATGACTGTCAATACTGGAACATGAAATTGTGTCAAGTGATATTCTTCAACATAAATGAACCCAAGTGCAAAATTATGCATTTTCGTATAGCAAAATCTCGTTCTTCGGGGATTTATATTAATTCCAGTTGTACTATCAAAGTAGATGTCAAAAATTGTATTATTTCATCAGACTATGGATGGGAATTTGCGAAATAATAATTCTATGTTGTGTGGTATTTTAGAACATTAGACTATATATTTCTCCAAGATAAAATGTTGTTGAATATCACACGTGAACAAAATGACATTATAAAATCGTGAAATTTCTCACATCTTCTAAAAATTGTTTCACTGCAAGACCATTTTTTCAACAAATGAGAGAAATAATTACACTTTATGTCACAAGTGACTAAAATTATGACAATTAATAATAATAATGAAATAATGGTGCTTCACAAAGGTTAATGTTCTTTTTATATAACAAAATACTGTACATTATTTATGCTGTTACGTAAAATAATGCCTATTTTAGAATAGTGTTTTCGAACGATTATCTAAAAACATTATGCAATTTCAAAATTTTCTTAATTACTTACCAAAAATTAGGAATTTTACGGTTAAAATGATTCGATTTCTTATCAAATTCGAAGAAGTGGAAGATCGCGCACGCGCACTGAGAAATGGTGTACATCCATTAATTATAATGTGCCATGGCGTTTCAAGGACGGGTTACTGACACGAAAACAAAAATACAGTGTGGACACTGCCAACTATTGCCATTGCCATTGATACAAAACATGCATTCATCGTTAGATGGCGTTGTCAACTTCGGTGATAACTGGAAAACTATATTTCTTGAGTTTGAACAACGTTCATAATAGTTAATTTTGATTTACATCTGGTTAATGTTTGAAGTATTATATTGATTATAGGGGCAAAATAAAAATATGAATTCATTTTTACACCTATTTGTTCAACCAGACCACTGAAATTAAAAAAAAATAATAATTAATTTTGTGAATGTAGTTGTATGTCTTTATGACGATGTTAAGCGATATCCACACTATATTCTTGTTGTGAAATTGATTGAAATTGCAAAAAAAAATGAAAATTTGAATTAAGAAATTGGCGATAGATGGAACCATTTTTAAATTCTATTTGTTTGAAAATGAATTACCTAATAAATAATTCTCTATTAAACTTTGTAATACTAATTTTTAAATTTATAATAGGATAACTCATTCAGTTTTGTAGTCTTCTGAAGAACGAGAAAAGGCATCAATTTGTTGATTAATTAATAGAGAAATTGTTACGTTATTAATTACCTCCGATATCACGATCTCTTAGAACAGAAGCAGTGAATGAAATTGAGAAATATCACTGGTAAAATGCAAGCAATTCGGTTGATAATCGGAATTCAAATAAAAAAAATGGCCGCTGTAATAGAGATATCTGTGATCAGTTTTAATTTTAATTTACTAATGTGATTATTGAATGATGATTTAATTATTGAGGCGAAAACCATTATTTAACCATTTAACCAATAAAATGTTATAAATTTTTTTCATTACCAGCTGTTCAATATCTCTACTGGAAAAGTTCCGATTTTATTCACCAGGATGGCGCCACTGTTTTCCGACATGGCGAATCTCTTTACAATACAGCATTGAAATAAGGCGTAAAAACGTGACGTAACTAGGAATGACGTTGTTAAACAAGTTTTGTTTAGTTTATTGTGTTACAAGGAAATGAAGATAACGCAATCACGATGATATCACTAAACGACCTTGAACATTGAATGTCGTATAACAATATGACGTATGTATGTCAAATGATGTATAGTATACCATCTCCTATAACGTCCATTTTTTTTTTAATCTTAGTCATTCCTGTAGTTAATATGTACTTACTATGTATGATATATATTTATACATACAGGTGACTAAAATGATGTTATCACATGTCAAAAAAGTTATATACGTTATTCTACAAGTGGGATAATTAATACGTTTGTCAAATATGATCATTATATACCAAGTCAAATACAATTTTAACAATTTCTTTGTGACATTTCTCATGCCAAATCAGAAATTGTGGTTACAATTTTGATTTTTGTTGTTTGTTGAACCGTTTTACCTTTTAACTCGTGTGCGAAATATGTATTACTCGTTTATAATATTACATCCATACACTTATGATATAATCTGGAACACCCACATGCAAAGTATAGTAGATTATATTATAAGTGTGAGAAATGCAAAATTATAAATGAGTGATACACAAATTTCACGAGTTTATTATAACATTTCGCACACGTGTAATATACGACATTTTATCTTACTGGAGAAAAGTTGATACAATGTTCCAAGAAGCAACAAAATTTAAAATTACTTCCACAATTTTTGATATGACATTTCAAATGTCACAATTAAATTGTCAGAATTTCGTTTGAGCTGGCTCATTATGATTATGTTTGCCAAACCTTAAAATCTTGATTCCTTAGTAATAATAGCACTTTATTTTGTGGGATGTCATTCATTTTTCCCACTTGTAGAAAAATGGTACGTCCCTGTTTTGACAAGTGAAAAATATTCAATTTTTGTCACTAAAAACACGCATATGAAATGAATTATTATACGCTCCAGTAAAATAAAATGATTATTAATTTTACATATGACTGGATGACTACTTACAAAATAAAGTGTTCGTTATTAATTTTTCAAATATGATTTGACAAACATCATAATGTGCTAAGTCATTTTGATGATTTCCTTATGATATTATACATGTCATATGAGAAATTGTGATAACAATTTTAGATTTTGGATTATTGTATCAACGTTTTCCGGTAAGAAAACATGGAATATAAATTCACAGAATTTTGTCACAATTTTACCTTTTTACACTTGCAATATAAACAACCATTTCAACTAGTTTCAAAGCCAAATTTAAAGTTCTATATTTCTTCTAGTTATCATTGTTCGTCGTTTTGTATTCACTTTCTGGATGGTGTCGTCGTCGATGCACCTCATCGAGTCCAGGTTCTCCTCGTTGATCGTTACATGAAGGCCTCGCGAACTGATTCGTTCAAAAACTGGTTATTGATGTGCAATGCGTGTGCACTCACAGCACGCGTGCCTTCCTACTGGTTTCAACTCTAGTTCTCGTTTCGTTCATTCGTTCATTGTCGCCCGATGGATTTTTCTTGTCTGCCATAAACGAACTGAAAACTTGTATACAATGTCGATTGAGGCAAATTTCGGATTGATTTGTTTTAGAACTTTGTGCAAATGGGATATTTGACGTCTTTGTTTGAAAGTCAAGTTCAAGGACGTGGAATTTATCTCGGCATTTTATGCGCAGTTTGCAATGCGGCGTTGCATGTAATCGGCGTTTTTATGCCATGTTGCCAGCGGAACCCGGGATGCAATTCGGCAGTCATACATATTCATGCGTTCTGGGTCCCAGAGTTTCCGGGCTGGGCTGGGTTTGGTTGGGTTTGGTACGATGGGAGTTTGCCCCCATTCCACACACATCCATCCCTCCGAACTATTCCAGGTCGACTATACAAGGCGTTGAAAAATCCGGCAACTTCAATGCGTTTGCGTTCCGAAGTTTGGAAGCACCAGGAAGTGGTCACGAGTTGGTGCGATCGAAGCGCACGGTGTTGCTTGACGGCTCGCGGAAGGAAAAAGTAGGGAATTGTGTCTTGCACGCGCGTATCCTGTACATGCGAGGAGGAACGCACAGGAGAGACGCGTTCGGGAATACGCTCCGCATCGGAGTGAATTCGTGGCGCGCGCGCGTCCCATTTCGCTCGCGCGCACTGGATGAGTGTGGGTTGGATAGCGAGCGCTCGAAAACATGATCAATATCGGTCCCGGAATATGCCGGCCGTATTCACCGCCTCCAACGCCACCGCCGTCGCTATGTGTCATGCGATGCAGAGAGGATACTCAGTCCGATCATATGTGCCTCGCATCGCACATCGTGCGAGCCGCCGCTCGCTGCTGGTCGCCGAATCTGGAATAGTGGTGTACGGTGGTGTACGCGAGAAGGAGGCACGCGACCATCTTGTGCTCCGCTCCTGCTGCTCGCTGATTCCCGAAAAAACATGTGACGCGCACGGTGCGCGCATGTCCGCAACCACGCATTTCGTTCGCGCTCCGCGCACAAGTCGGAGGAAATGCGTCGCGACGCGCCGCCACCCGGATGTGCCATCGTCGCCACCGCCGGCACCAGCTTCTGGTGACGCTGCCCACCGAACTCGTCGGCATCGATCGCAGTTGTTGTACCCGTACCACCCAGCTGAATAACCCCGCTGCAGTGTGGGTCAACCTGTAAACCACACACAGACCGCATTGAATTGGTGGTGTCCTCGATCCAGGCGCGCAACCGCTGAAGGAGGAGGAGGAGGAGGAGGTGGAGGAGGAGTTGTTTCGGTTGTATCCCGCGTTGGCAACGAACACGACAAACACGCGGCGCAAATATATGCCCGCCAGGTTGCCGAGTCCGATCCGGACGAGCTGCCTCAGCGGCCCCTCGTCGTCGTCGAGCTCCATCGGAGGTGGTGGTGGTGGTGGTGGAGGAGCAGCAGCTGCTGGAGGCGGCGGCGTCGGCAGCATCGGTATCGTCGGCCTGCGACAACTGATGGGGCCGCATCCGATGTGCCCGGTGCCGATGTTGCCGGCGAATTCGGATCCGTTCTATTGCTCGCCGTTCGGCAATCCCTATTTTAGGTAGTGTATCTGTTCCCTATCCCCCGGTGCTGGATTGGACCACCCACCCGATGGAGATGCTCGCCATACGGCGAATTGCGGTTAGCGTTGATAAGGCGATTTCGGCGCGATTTCCCTTGTATATCTTGTTTGTTTTGCTGGCGCTCTGCTTTGTTTGTTCTGCCAGCGTTTGATTCGTTTGGTATTATTCTGATCGTGTCAGTTGAACAAAAACTGGTTGACAACTTCAAAAAACCCAGAAGAAATTGCGTTGTTCTACATATAAAAGATAGATACATTGATAAAAATAATCACCAATTTATGAAAATCATTTATGAATACGCTAAAGCTTACATTACCAAAACGAACTTTAGTTTGTGATTATTAATTCTTCCGTAAAGTTGAAGTTGAAAAAATATAAAGAACTTCATTGTTAACCTGAGTTTCGAATCTAAACTGAATCGAAAACCGGAAACGAAAAAAAAACCGTTATTTTTGCTGGAACGAAAACTGGAACTGAAACGAAAGAGTATAATATAAATAATATTTTTATGTTTAAGATATTTTTCCTTGAAATTTCATCGAGATCTAGAAAATGTTGAATCTAGGTATAGGCAAATGTAAAAAAATTACATAATTTGTTCATTGCTTTTTTGGAAATTACATTTAGCCACGAAAATATAGTAGATGATTTTCATACCGGTCTAATTTTTAAATACACTTAAACTTCTTCAAAATATTTTCATACCTATTAAATTGTGTTACAACAATTAATTTGCCTTGAAGGGTTATAAACACCCAAATTATAGTTTTTTTCAAGAATTGGGATTTCTATAAAATGTATCTGTAAATTAATTTTATTTACTAAATAACTACTTGGATTTTGCTGAAAAGTGCTGATTAGTTTTCAAGGAAATAACAAAAAAGTTACTATTGAATTATAATTGAACATAATTAACATAATGAACGAAACACAAGTTTGGTCATTATCTTTGGGAAATTCGATTTATCCAGGTTAATATACTAAATTGAATGATTATAATTAATTTAGGTTTCACATTGTAAAAGTTTGTGAAGTTATATTGATCTTTGTCAGGTTTTCAGATATACTTGAGTTTTTTTTTTCATATTTTGTTATAATTGACCTGCTTTGAAAAACAAACATTTCAAAACCTTCAAAATTATAGATCTCGAAAGTTACAATTCTAAAGAATCTTACAATTGAATCACTCATTGAATAACTTACATGTTGTTTTAGAGTGCAATGATTTTTTAAGATTTGCGATCGGATAAAGTTGACAATCAACAAAAGATTGTTCGTTTTATTTGCAAATACATTTTCGAATTTATTATTTATTCGATCAATTATCATTCTATACATATAGCATTTCATTTTATCTAGACGAAATAGACGAACTATTTGATAAGTGACAGTTTTTCTTGACCAATTCCTAGGCAACAAAATCTCATGAAAAGAAAAACAAACATTTATTTTATAAAATGAACTTCCTTCGAAAATGAACAAAACCAAAAACAAATTGTAATCTAAATTTGTATAATAACTTTGCAGCTTTGATTCATAAGAAAAATATCCCAACATTAGACTAAATTGATAATCCCTGTTGTCAAATAGATTTTGAGCTCTTTCAAATGACTTCAACAAATGTTAAAATGTATCAAAGAAACTTTGTAGCCTAGAGAAACTCATTCGTAAAAACTGAAAGATCATCCATAATATCATGAGCAATCAGTGCAATATCCCGGGACTATCCACTAATTTCCAATCGATTTTGGAAAATCCACGTTCACAAGATCGCTCCTAAAAGTCGAAGATAGAGTCTGGATATAGGAGTGCATCGTGCAATATGTACGAGCAGACGCGCAGCGTTAGTGATTGCGGGCAATCAATCTGCGGTAAACCGGGAGTGACGTGAAGCACGCGCCCGATAGCATCGTCGTCGAGGACCGGGATGACCACACGCGGCGGCGCCTCCACTCCCGACTCTCCCGGCGGCTGCTGCTCCCGCTCCGGACGCGTCATCGTCCGCTCCTTCGGGGCACCGCCGTCGTGGCACATGCCGGCAACGCTGCCAGGAGGACACACTTCAAGGAAGTTTGCCGAACAAATGCCGGTCGAAAACAGCGGGTCCAGAGGAGGGGAAGG
>JARJDZ010010660.1:0-39756 GCA_030264555.1 Aleochara sp. GC000083
TCGGAATGCGAGGAATGCAACCGCAGCGAACTGCACGAGGGTCGAATATAATAGAAAGAATAAATAACAGCTGCGTTACTTCACATAATGTATTCCTATAGGGAATGTTTTTTCATATATCTCAAGAACTATTTGACCGATTTTGATGATTAAAAAAGCATTTTAAAGGGCATGATTTAAGCTTTCGCTCCCCCTCTTCCTAAATAGATTTTTCAAACATCCTGTTAATGCTTTACAATTATAAAAGCATATTATAATCGTGCATTTTTGAAGTGAAAACTTCTTTAGGCGCGCCGTACTAAAAAATTATGGGGAGTGGATTGAATTGATATAACGCTCGGAATGAAACGCTCTTTCGGATAAAGTCAGTTTGAGCGAGTGAGATCATGATGTATCAGTCACATTTAGGGCTAGATTTGATTATATTGAAAAAAATCGATGAAATCACAATAATTGACGAAGTTAATTTTAGATATTTCGCCAATTTCCAATCACGAATTTCATATTTTAATCACCATAAACCGATTCTTTCACTTTAAAAGTAGGATATAAATGTCTTGTGAACAGAGCATAATTTGTAGACAATTGTTAATGTAATTACTTTGTAATTATGAAAACAAATTGTATTTCATATAAAATAGTTTTGATAAAGTTTTCACTTCTATCGTGTGGTCTTAAGCACACATTGGGTTTTTTTTTATATTCATCAATATTATCCTTTCCAATCAGTTTTCTTTCGAAAAAATATTCTTCCAGGTCTTCCATGTACAACCAAACAACAAGACCTAAGAAAAAATTTTTGAACTTAGAATCACTGTTCTACCACATCACCATTTTCCCGAATCTTGTCCTGATGGTATACCAAGCTTCTATTTTCTACGAAATTTGTTGACAAGTGAAGTACCCTCAATTCTGATTGGCAAGTCAGGCGGCTGCCAAAAACATCTTCCAGTCCAAATCAAACCATTTTTAGAAGAAATTGAATACCTAATATGGCTGATAAAATCGAAAGTTAATTTTAACCAGGATAATGACGAAGATAACCTGAAAACTGAATCTATGACATTGCATCACAAAATCTTAAATATAATCCTTTACGTAAATTTATAATTTAAACTGTGGTTTCTACCAAAAAGAGAAATTCATTTTGAAATATTCACTTCAAACCAAAATGTGCACATCCAACACTTTTATTGTTAAGTGCAAATAGCAATCTTCAAATAGGATTTACAACAACTCATTCAAATACCTTATAACGTTATAAGATACGAGCATTTTCTTTATCACATTTATGCGCACTTTCCTCAGCATCCAACACGTTTGAGAGATGTTCGGCTTGCATGGAGCCAGACAATATTTTATACACACGCTCGCAAATCAAGTCGGATTCCAGTTTCCATTCAATTTCAATGCGCAATGCCTGACAAACGTACACGTATGCTTTCATCTATTTGGATAAGTCGTACTTTTCTTATTCTCTTCAACGTTTAGAAGCCTTTCAGGCACTTCAACCTTAATTTATACAAACGCTTGAGGCATCAAGTAGAGATGTTCACTTCAAATGAACCCAAGCTTAGTCCGGTTGTTTGGTGTTTTCACACCAAATTGTTCCACTGTGTTACGCAAACAGGAAAAAATGAAGACAAATTTGAGCAAACAGACACCTTTATTGTGATTGTTCTTTCGTCGACTCTTTATTGAAATGTATGAATATTTATACAGACAATGTTTTTTGATGAGATGTCATGAGATTTACAAGAAATGTGAATGCTTGATATATATTTTTTTGGAAAAGTTATTAAAAAAAGCTCTGATCTTACTAACACGGTTCAAGGATTTCTCTTCTACTTTTTCTGGGTTCCTAAGAATTCTTGACTTTTTGCAATAAATAATGTGTTGGTATTTCGCAATAACCCACATGTATACTATTTAAAATTGTAAAGCTTATGAAATGTTGGAAAGGATAGTAAAAATATTAAAGGCCAATGTTGAAATTGATATTTTCTGAATGACATTACCATTGCAAAAGCTCTTTCTAATTATGTTATATCAAACGACATAAAAAATATAGAATTTATGTACTAACTGCTAGAACACTAATCAATAATTGAAGTTGTCACTAATTGAAACCGCTTCCTTAATCTGCAGAAGGCACCAAATTTCTCTATTATATAGTTGGAAAACGGACTCGTGATAATTTAGGGGCATTTGTAAATACACCCTCAATCTAGAAGGAGCAACCCAGAGGCTTAATATAAACCAAGAAGAAGAGACATTAATATTCCAGTGTTGTTCCCAATTCAGGATATTGATATCCCTTCTATCTATTAATATTGACTGTAAAACCTTTTGAATGTACGCTTCTGGATGATTGTTACTTTGATATCCCCATTAGGAAATAGATAGACTACTAAATGATAAAAGGATAAGTATTCATGATATCGTGAAATATACGATTTTGATTGGAAAAATGTTCCATTCATGAAATTTGTTGATCACTGGTTAATTATCTTTTATTTCTCATATTTATAATATAATCGACTTTTATAAAAAAAATTGTTAAAAAATATGATCAAAAAACATGTGAAATGAGCATACAATCTTAACTGGTAAAAATGAATCCTTTGTACAAGTTGCAATTATAAATTAAACCTAGGAAAACAATAAATTTGTAAACATATTTTCAGAAGTGAAATAAACGCATCATAAATTTTAAGCAGAAAACAATGAAGCACAAAACGTGTTCAAATGCAAGGCCAATTCCTTAAAATTAAAAATTTTTCGCATTCCTTCGCTCCATTAAGAACGTTGCATGCAGCGCACCAAGCAACGTTCCCATCTCATGAAAAAATGTAATTAAGAACATAAAAATGAATGAATGTGCTGGACTAATGGCTTGCAACCATACAATGCGTACACAACTAAAGAAGAAATACGAAACTCTTCTCATTTCACATCGTATGCAAAAAGGTCATCATTGCTATCAGGAAAATTGGCGTGTTATGAGTATGAATTCATTAACCTTATGCTCACACTATTTTATTTCAGAATTTGCATAATTACAAGCTAACAGTTTTATATGGGTATTTTATGCACGACCAGCCCTCAGGATGTGTGGACTTGGCCGATGGTTGTGGTAGATGCCAACGTGCCCAGCTTACCAACGCCAAATATGCAAGAGCTAATGATATGCAAATGTACGAATCTACTCGAATCGTGCCTGATTTTAGAGATTTCCATTTTACACTTTTGTTTCGTTCTGATTACTCGATTTCATTCACAAATTGCTTTAGCGATGCTATCTTGATAACGCCGAATGTAAATTCCATTGTAAATGCAAATCAATTATCTGCTTGAGAATTAAGAGTTTAAGTTGCAAATGAAGCAGAGAAGATTTACTTGGTTGAATTTTTCTAATTGCCAGAGTGTTGAATCAATAAAGCGGTCAATTTGGAAGCAGACAAGTTTAATGAGGTTGTTATCTATTCATGATCGTTTCTATTAATGGCATTACCCCTTGAGTTTTCCTTATATTGATTCGTATCGTAAGTGTTAATGACATTTGAGCCGCTCGTGCTGATGATGAAAGGAAATGGGAAAATTGTGATAATGACAGTTGAAGAAGGTCAATAGCCATATTTTTTATACACATTTCGAAATATGTATATATTCCGTATTTTTTAGGAAAATCAGGTTTCTAAGAAAATTTTAGACTGATTTACTAAATATTAATCAAAACTGTCTTTAATCATACAGGAATTAAACTTGGAAAAATAAGAATTGCAGGTAATATTGTTGATATTATTGGCCATGGTTTAATTATTAATATTTTCCCTTTTATAAAAAACAACACCTTGCATCCCTAACATTCTTAGGCTATCGTTGGTACGCCCCTCAGTATCTAATTCGTAATTCGTCCTTGAATCAATTAATTACTATGAGCAGTACTTCATTTTTTCTCCTGAATCCTGGGGATGATTTATCTTCACATCTCATATCCTTTCTCCCTTCTTAGAGACCATGACTGCTTTAGGCCTGGAATTTCTAGGCTTTAAGGCAGTCAATAACTTATTTGGGGCATTGATTAATAATTATTATTCTTGTCTTCTTACCTTACTTTCTTCAGTCTTCCTTTATGGCTTCAATGTTTTGCAGGACAAATTATGAAACCAAAGTTGAGGGTCAAGAATCTCCAGTTAACCCTTACCTTTAAGTATCCTTTTGTATGGGCCTTTTTTATTCAGGATACAGCATCCTTTAGCAGGAATATTCAGTTCCTTGTTTTCCATTTCTTTCACATTGTATGATAGGCTTCTTAAAACTTTGGTTTCAGATACAATTTATTAAGTGATAGTTACCTCAACCTGGATTTTTGCCAAATGCAACAGTTGCTAGAATTGACTAGAGCTTCGGTCAGGTTTATCGTATCTTGGCTTTGATTCTGATGTTGTCTTAACTGAAACTCTTCGTTCGAGCAGTATTAAGTCTAATCAATTCTTTGAGATTTAACTTCTTCTTTATTTGAAGTACCTATATTCTTGAAACTTGCTCCACCGAATTCTAGCTCCTCTTTGGATCTGTCATAGACAGCCTGGAATCTTTCCTTTTCTTCGGCTTGAGGAAAATCCCCATTTTCCAATGCCTTTGATCTCTCTACCTTTTTTATAGACAATACAAGTAATGGCCAGATCTTTTTGCAACATTACCGATTTAAGGGAAACTAAAACATTTATACGAAAACATAATTCATATTCTGCAAAATTCTTGGAATAATTTAGAAATTTAAATAGAAATTAAGCATTCCACTAACGAGTTGCTTTATAAATTAATGCAAAACAAGCTCTAACTGAGAACGTAAATGGGTGAGCAATTCTCAAACTATACCAGAGTAATAATTGAAAAGTGAAAAGTTGTAAAGTTCTCATATTCAGACGCAGTCGACAAGAATCCAGTTTACATATAACATAACACATTCTGGAAAGCCTTGCAGTGAGCTTTTGTTATTAGTTTCGTGCATGAAAATCATTCTAATGTACAATGTACAATCAGCCTCGCCTTATTTATCACGAATATATTGCATTATGCAAAATGTAGAGCGCGTACAAGAAAAGCATATTGTTACTAAATTAAAACATTTTGTAAATTATGCACGAAAGTTTAAATTACAGGCGCGAAAAGAATTTTAATTAAATTATTAATATTGAAGGCAATCTGAAATTAAGTGTTTTCCACAATGGAAGTGAACTGTTCCTAACGGCTACAATGAAGTTCGTTATTAATAACCGTTACTTGCGATAGTGCACCATTATGAACTCATTGCTCACGCTATGGGTAATCTTATTAAATTTCTCGTTTATCTTTGATACTCCACTTCTCCTCCCTCCGGAGGATTTAATTCCTGAAGGAGCATGGCAACAGTAAATCATTAATTATACATCAGCCTGCTTCTTGTCGTGCGCGTATGAACTTTGCGAACTTTGCAATTAACGTTTCATTAGCCATTTAGGCATTTTCACTAATAATTATACAATAATTAAATTTAATTGCAACCCTACTTTTTGCCGCACAACTTTCATTTCATTCTGAATTCTCGTTTGTTAATCAGTTTTGAAACAATATTTTATGCATGAATTTCTTGCCCTTGGAGTACAAAGTCTTGAGGAATATTCCTTGAGGATGTCCTTTTGGGTCCAAAGTTTGACCATCATTGATTGGACGAGGAAATTATTTAAATTTACCCGACCACCGCCGATGGAAAGTTTTGCCTCCATTTCCTTTCACTTGTTTCGCTTTCCTTTCGCTCGCCCATTGATTTTCCTGCAATCCCATTTACCTTTAGTTCGGCGAATGTTTACTCTGCGTTGTTGTACTTGCTAATCTAAATGAAAATCTATTTCTTGTCACATCCCTGCACCACGCATACAGATGAGTATGGCCTTACCGCATTGGCGTATCAGCAATTGAGAGCGAGTGGCCGAAGAGTGGGCTCTCCAATAAGTTCGTTCGGTCGCCGATGCAGACCGCAAGTCGCATTAAATTCGCCCAAAGTTTAGTGTCCGGCGTCAATTAAATTACGTTATCAGTATGCGGCCGTCCGGCGCGTCTCTTTGACAATGATGCATCCGATGATAATTATATAAGTGCACGATGCGATACATAATGGAGTAAATGGCTAAGGCATAAACGGTACGTGATACATCGATTTTGCCAATTATTCCGCACGAGCCAGACAATTACGAGCGCTGCCTTCAAACTGCAACGTAATCACAAATGATTTTAATTTGTTACCATACAATTTACTCGTTTTACCAGTTTTTCATAATTGTTTTTATTTGGCGGAGTAATTTTTAAAATTCATTTTGGTTTTTGATCATTTCGTTCAGATATAAAAAATCTCAAATATCTACAAAACTGATATTGATGAAGATATATTAGATCTTTACCAATCCACTAATTTGTTCTTTCCCAACCGGAACTGTTGTAATTAGGACTTTCTCACCAAACCATCTTCCCCTTTTATTTGTAGGAAGTTACAGATTCCAGTTCTAGACTCAATCTAGGGGGAGTATCCTTGTGCACGTTCTTCTTCCAAATGTATAGTTGAAACTTTATCTAATCGTTCTTCAACCCTTATTTACAACAGTTTGGGACCACTCCCAAAAAGTCATAGTCCTCACTAACTTCAAGCGATGCTCTGTCTTAACATTTTCACCTGAAATTTAAGATATAACCTGAGAACAAGCGGTAGTATAAATTCCTTTTTGGTTTTTTCTTTCAAAGTTGTAGTAGCAGTTCTTATTGAATCCTTTTCAATCCATATTCAGATACTTTAGATCTATGTTAAAAGGTTTTACCATTTTAGGTCTATTTAGGAAATTTAAAGCCTAGGTTCAACCTAAGGAGTATATTCTTCTATATTTTATTCCCAAATGTTTAATTGAATTTTTCATATATTCATTGTGGAAAGTTTATTCACAAAGTTTGGAACTCTTGCCAAAAATTCGTCGCCCTCTAATATTTAAAGTCATATGGTGCCTCAACTTCTTCATTTCGTTGAAGGTGCAGATATAGATTGTTTAGCATCTATCTTAGATAGCTTTTATCGTTTTTGCCTTGCTCTGCCAAATAAATAGCTGGATTTCTTTTTTAACAATTTCTTAACCTCAAACATAAACCACGGCCAACGGGGTCAATAAGAATTTCAGGCTCTATATTTATTCTTTTCAACCAAGGGAGGGCATTCTTTGGTTTCATCCTCTCTAAATTATTAGTTGAAATTTATATCTAGGACTTCATCAATCTTTTTTTACAAAGATTTTAACTACTGCCCATAGTCCTCTGATATTTCAAAGCATTGTGTGTTAACTTTTAACTTTTCGGGGAGTTGCAGATACAACGTAGAAAATGCAATCAATGGTCTCATCTAAAACTATTTTGACTCAGTTTTAAAAAATGTTTTTATTCTTTTAAAATCTCGTAGTGCTCTAGTATTTTGAACCAAATGGGCCCAATGGTAAATGATTTTACCTCTCCATCCTAGGATGTTACTGATGGAACCATGGTTCTTTTGCAAGTATTGAACTGATTTTTTAGCACTTATAATAGTTTGCATATAATAGTTGCAAATATGGTATATTTTATATGGTATATTTTTCCAAATACATATTCGATGTTCTCTGGAATTAATGAATGAAAATGGCATTTCAAGCATTTGTTGTATTCAAATATTTGAACACCTACACAATCGATTTAATTAATTGTTTATCGTTCTAATTAGAGAAATCAATCTAGGATCCAGGAATCTCTGCTCCATTATTTTCGTTATAATCGACTAGCTGATATTTGATAGCATCGTTTAAATATAATTAATCAACATCGAGTAATCAATCCTGTAATTTGATATAATTGCATTTGTTGCAGTACCAACAAATTGAATTACAGCAATTTGTATTAAATTTGATTGCAAATAATACAGAAAACCTTTCATATTATATAATGCAATAACCACGCAAACCGAGCAGCTGCATTATCATGCAAATTATTGCGCAAAATGCAAGTATCTAAATTGAAAATATTCCCCATCGAATTTATCCTCGTAATTTACGGATACATGAAAACGCATCCACTTGGGCATAGAAAATTGCGCATCCATTGATCCCATACACATTCTAAACGCCAAATTGATCTACGGATGTTCGCCGAATGGAATGCAGCGATACTCATTAATGTACGGCACAATTCACGTGCACAAATAATAATAAAGCTGGGAATAATAATTTATGTAGGTCAATCAATCAATATGCAAACTTCAATCGGCCGACATACATTATTGATTGATTCGCATTTTCATTGTTTTCTGCTTTTCGGAGAACTGCCAAATGCATTAATAAAGCAAATGTTGTTAAATCACAAAATTAAATATCATTTCTATTTTTTTTAATTTATTTTATATGCACTGGGATAATTATATTCTATTATGAAGAACAAAAGTATGAATTGACATGTTTAAATTGCTGCATCGGATTTTAGTTATAAATAACTTGTTTAGATGAAGAAAACTCATTATATTCAACTTATTAGTCTGTCGATTATCTTTTTATATTTATGACATTCAGTACACAATTTTCCTAATAATAATGTAATATCTTTTTAATTCTTGCATTAAAATAGAGAGAAAATATTATTACTTTCAGTATTTATGTTTTTATGATATATCTGCATAAGAACTCCCATTCGGGAGACATGTTCAGCTATCCATTTTTTATCTTGGAACCTTGAGTTCTAAATGATCCAGGGATACGTTTTTATGATTTATGTCTAATGTGTAAGAAGTTGTGTTATTATAACAGTCTCAAGTTCGTCACAGAAATAATCGTGAACAGTGTTAAATAAGAGTGTTATTGAAAATCACCAAAAGCATATATTTATTAATTTTATTATTTATTATTTAATTTATTATTTTTTTCGTATTTGTATTCCAACTGGTAATAATTGATCTATTGGTAATGAGCAGAAGAACTGATCTTTTCAGATTTTTATGTGAATATTTGAAATGGTATATTTCACTATTTCAACTTGCAACATTTCCGAAAAAAAATTTCATGACTGTAAATACGTTTGTCCATATTCTACCCCAAAAGTTTTGAAACTACTTAAAAACTAATTGATCATAAATTTCAAACAACATTACACTCTCGAAACTCACAAAAAAAGTTCCTATTCGTTTATGAAATTTAGAAACGAAAATAATGATACATAACGTTTAATAAAACATTTTCGAACGCTTTCTCCGCGTGAAGAAAACAACTTTTCGCATTTTATCCTTTGTGTCCAATATATCCTCGAGTCTACATTTATATTGATAAAAGCCGTCTGATACTCGCATATTCCATTCCATTCACAATACTACAATATGCAGAAGTAGAAATAGAAATACGACTTTGAATACAAAAAGAATTTTCCACGCGAATATTGCCGTATCGTTTGCTCTTTTCCACGACTTTCCTCAACTTTTCAGCCGCTCGCTGGAGCTGCTTGTTGGTAGCCTGGCAGAAACAATATTTTCCCTTTGTGGAATACAAATTTTTCCGGCACAAAACAAATAAATAATAATTCCTGTACGAGGAACTTTGTCCATGTACGTCCGTGCGTTTCTCTTCCTCCTTCTGCAGGATCCATTTTCCTCTAACTGCTATTGGAAAAACCAGCCGAATTCAGCAGGCAGCAGTCTTTCGTGCACGTCATGCCTTCTTGTTCTCTTCGGGCTCTTTAGTATGCTTCGACATTACAAGCGCCTATTTCTCATATCTTTTGCCTTCTGACAGCCGGAACGGAACGGGCACGTCTGTTCGCTTGGAAAATAGAAAAGTCCACATCGCTTTTCTGCCGCTGGCATATGCCCTGAACTCGCCTGAACTCATTGTGCTGTGATGAAAAGAGTGCAAACAGAATAAGAGTTATTCGGCAAAACAATCAAATACGCGAAAATAGGAGCGCAGCAGAAAGCGTATTTCTTCGGAAAATGTGTTGAGAGCGCATCTCTTCCAATAAATTGTCCAGCGTTTCCCGACGAGCACGCATTGTAGGTTAACGGGAAAATTACCCCTCTGATGGGAAAGGGACAAGAGGGGAAGTCTATTAAGACGTCAAAAAACGTGTTTGAGACTAAACAAATCGTGTAATCTGACCCGCTTTAACACTGAAAGGTCTTTAATCTCATTTGTTGCAAAACGCCAGCCAGACTCGATTTTATCGACACGTTCACGGATAACAAATTGATTTCGAGCTTAATTTCTTTAGGGCGATGCTGCATGGATGCTTGCCAGTCCGGACTTGCTTATTTATTGGGTTAACATAAGTACACCAAGATTTCAAATTAGTTGCGAAGATACGCGTGCAAACAACAACTAACAAGCTTGCAAAATTACAGACGTCGTGTCCTATTCGTTGAAAATTGAAATTAAACAGCGAGAAACCATAATGACGTGAGTGGTAATCCAAGATGAGTTATTAGTTAATTATCGCCGCGTTTAGCCGCTCATATGTAATTAAATCCATGCTTTTAGGGTTATGTTCGGGTTTAACGAGGTGCAATTTTGCCAAGAAGTGAGGCGCGAACGAGTACGTGTAATGCGCTGGAGGAAAACAAACACTGATCGCAAATAGAGACGTCTTGGATATTGGCACCGTATGCGAACGACGTTTGCTCGTGTTTGCAATAACAATGTGTGCAGACGGTTTGTCTCGGTTTGAGACGATGGCGGAGATGGCAAATGACTAAAAACTGCATGGAGAATGAAGTGCTAATAATGGAGCAACTTAATTTGCAAACAACTAACTGTCTGTAAATTAATTACTTGAATTGTTATTTTACATGTTTAGTGACTATATTAAACTCAATTACTAAGTTTTTAAGGCCCGTTTGGTAGTTTGAAATAGCATCCTTTATGTTAAAAAGGTACTCAAACTGAAAACTTTATGTTGTTATATCGTATGTGCATATTCACCTCAATATAACGTGAGCAATTTTCAATCAAGTTCAAGGAATATAGACAAAGAGAATGGACGGACTTAACATGACTTCATTGAAGCAGATGAGACTTTTCAGGATAACGCAGAAAAATGTAGATCTGAAAGAAACGAGCACAAACACATTTTTGGAGTAACGTTTTCAAAATTTAGTTCAAGAAGATAACATCATCAACTGAAGAAATAGACATATTTTTTCGATAATTTAATAGTCGAAGAAATGAATTCTGAAAAGGATTACAAAATAATTGAAAGCTTGTGCGTTATTAAAATATGTGAACATCAAATCTGATTTGCAATTTTCTAAAATCAATTTAGTTACCTGGAGATTGGTAGTAGATGAAATAAAAAGTTTAATAAAAATTATAATGAAAAAGGACTTGCCTGGAAATACACTCATTTAAGTACTAAGCTAATTAATTAATATATGCCTTCAAGATGAACAGAATAATGTCTTAATTTGAATTTGCCATAAAGAACAAAAACCGAATTTATTGTTGCTTTTAGAAATTCAGATTTCACTTGCATTATATTTTTGTAACCTGTACTAGGGTTCTTATTTAAATATAAAAGATTGAAAAGCTAGCATTGTTTAAGAATCTGGAGATTAACTAATCCAGAATTTTTAAACTAACCTCAATTATTACGGGTCTAAAGAATACCCAGGCCATAACATCTTTATGTTGTTATAGCACATGTCAATATTAACATTAAGTTAAATTGCAATTTTCTAAAATCACATTATTTATTTAAAGATTATTTATGCACCGAATGACTATAATCATAATAATGACGAGCTGGTCAGTATATACACTAATTTGATTATAACGATATATAAATACATTATTTTAATTTGATAATGATAAACAACGATAGAGAACAATGCAAAATTAATGGTAGCTGTTGCAAAGTCAGAGGTCCTTTGCATTTTATTTCTCTAACTTGCATTTTCGCATCAATCCTTTCATTCATATTAAGGATTTTGATATTCTAACAATCATAGCATCATGGCAAGCAATGAACACATAAATTAAAAATGTTTAAATTTTGTTTGGTTTTAGTTAAAAAATACAACTGAAGAATCTGAAGGTTATTTATTTCAGAATTTTTATATTCGTCATTCTTTTTACATTGTTATTTGTATTTATAGGCCACCAATTAGTCGGTCAGAATTAGCAATTTTGTACCATTTGACAATAAATGGTACAGAAAATGGATACTGGATTATTTAAATTCTCAGAAATCTGGAAAATATTCTGTCTTTAAATGGTATCAAGGTTACCAGGAGAAAAAGCAAATGCCTGTTCCTTCTCCTTCTCGACTTGAGTGAAGGAATATGATAAAGATTCCTGGAACGTGCAAGGTACGCAATGATAAGCGATATTCACTCGCATGCAAAGCCAGGCAGCTTATTGATGTCACTTTATCTCGTTGACACACATGCTAATAATACCTAAGGTGAGTGGTTTGTGCAAGACCTCGACTATAAATCCCGTAGGATATTCTAGGCTTTCCAATTTAAATCCAACCAAATTAATTCCGCAAATGCCTCCCCTTTGATATCGAGCTTACGACCGAAGTTGGAATGAACGGATCCCCGAATTTTACAAACAAATTTTTATCACCTCTTTTCCCGCTTCAATAAAACTGCGCACTTCAAATCTTGCCCTTGTAGAGAGTTTGCAGGCCTACAATACAACGCTTTCATTAAAAACGTATAAACGTATTTAATTATTGAGACATAAATTTTACTCCCTAGTTTCGTTTTTATGTCAGGGTATTAAAGTTACATGTTGTTCCCCTTGGAATTTCATAGGAATAGAAATAACATCGAAGGTACATTTGTATTGTAGTAAAGACAAGAGGTAATAAGTTGCAAAAAGGAAAGTTTCTGTAAATCTCGATTTATCGAATCAGGAATTTATTACGACTTTAAATGGTAAAAATACACGGTGTGCGCTTTAACATCACACGATTGAAGTGAAAACTTCAACAGAGATGTGTTATACGAAAATACTATTCATACAAGCGAAAGCATAAATTATATCCTTTAAAATTGTTTTTTGATCATCAAAATCGGTCAGATAGTTCTTTAGTTATATGAAAAAGAAAACATGGGAATTTAAATTCTGGAAAAAATGTACATCTTATGCATCTGCTCTAGATTCCATTCTATTCTATTCCATTCTATTGTGTTTGCATTCCTTGCATTCCATAGCAGGTGTATCATTGTTAGTGCATCATTGTTGGTCCTGACCAGTCTTATTAGTCAGCACTTCTTTTGTGGACTTGATTCTTATTAGTTAATTCGTAAAAACTTGTTCTCTTCTAACATTTTCATCATATCTCCGAAACGAATGATCCAAATGCTTTCAGGGATTGTTTATTATATATTCATGGACATATTAAGCAACTAACAATTTCGGGAATCAATTTGTTTATAAATTATTAATGTTTATAAATAATAGTAATTGATTTTCCTTAGTTCCACGCGATTTTCTCGAAAACGACTCGATCGATTTCCACCAAATTTGGAATATAAAGTGGAGGAGTTGTGAAATGACCGGGGATGGGTAAATATCTAAATACAACTCCGTCAATTGTTCCAAACCTTTATTTCGCTGTACTTTCAATCGATTTATTGCATAATCAAATCTAAAGAAGTTCTCACTTTTGTTAATAGAAAAATTGGAATTGAGTTGAAAAATAATTCATTTTTTCTTTCCAGACTTTGACATATGACAAGAAAATTTTGTTTCTCATGTATTATCATCGTGTGTACTAATTTGTAATCAATATTTGGAATGGAAATTATATTTTTTGTCTAGTTTAATTATCCTAATATCCAATAAATAGTAGGTATATGTGTGACAAATGAAAAATTAATTTTATAATCGCATTTTCCAACGAGTGTTTATACAATATCAATATTAGAAGGACCCACAAATACCAAACTTTTAACCATAATTTGAGATGTGACTTGTCAAATATCACCAGTAAAAATCAAAATTCTCCTCTTATTTGTTTGTGTGGAATATTCAAATTTAGTGATTGGTAAAACAGATCTAATGTAATTAGTATTAAAATGAACTATTTTTGAACAATTAACAATTAACAATGAACAATTATTACTGATTATTTGCTTAAGAAAAATCACATAAAGCAAAACTGAATCAAAAATCAAAGAAAATCTACATTTTTGAACCAAATGATGTAACCAAAATGATAATCTTGTCAAAGTAATCTAGGGTTGTTCACATTGCTTGCATATAGATTGATATATTAAATTGCTGATTTCCTGAAAAGCATAGAAATAAACTGAACAAAAGCCGAAAAAACTTGATAGCATTTTGTCTGTCAGTTGACGATAAATAATATTATTATTATTTAGAGTCAACAACCTTTATTTTTTGGATCGTTCCCCAAGGATACATACACAATAGATACCAAAAAAATTCACATCTTAATGTATTTCAGTGGCAATTGACTGAATGGTCTCCATTAAATAATAATGGCAGACCTCATAGACTGCAATCGTTCAATTTTTTGTGAACTTGATCGTATTCTGGTTTATTTATATTCCAAACATCAACACGTACCTGAAGGAACCGCAACTCGTGTTGTATGATACGTGGGGTGGACCCAACGTCAACGTCGACGACGATGACGACGCCCGACGACGACGCCTGATAAATATTTCAGCTGCAAACTCGAGCGATTCAGTAGCGTCAGGGAAAAGTAATGAATGAACGGTGTTCATTCTACCAACCGACACGTTTGACTTGACGCCTTTGATAAGTTAAATAATAAACGAATAGTGAATGGAATGTATTTGCCACCAGCCCCAGGATACATGTTTATGAATGAGTTTTCTTCATGTTAACCTCATTTTTCCGCTTCGTTATAAACATACTCTTGTGCATTTTCTTGTGGATGTGGGTGTTGTTTATGAAAATAATTTTGTGCTCTTCTTTTTTTACCCAATGCTAATGCGCAGGTTGCTCGGAAACAAAGTGATCTTTAGCTTCCCGAAGTAGGATATATTAAAATCCCCCTTTTAATTTCAAGTAATATTTTTAGACCATTAATTCCTTAGTAATAATTCCATAAATCAACTAAATTATATGATAGAGAAATTCAAAGTAAAAATTAAATATTTTTCAAATCATATTTTGATTTATGAATTTTTACTCCAAATATCTTTATTGACTACTTGTAAAATTTAATGAGTACTGAAAATATGAGTGTTTATGATATTACTTAAATTAATGTTTTACATGAAGAAGTGACATTTAAACGCTCCTTACTGCTAAATTTCTAATTTCTGAGTTTGTTTAAAAAATTATTTAAACAACTGAAATTCTGAAGGTAGTAATTTTCTTTTTTCAGACATTTATTTTGCTCTCATTTAACAACAAAATTATATTGATTTATTATGGATGGACAACTATGATCTTGACCCAAGTTTCCAACTCCATGAAAAATGTCTTAAAAAATGTCATTCTGTTCCACGTTAACGCACAATTACATACAAAAAGTAGATCAAGAAAATTTAGTAAAATTTGATGGTATATTTCCAGCTTATTTCCTGTCTAATCAGACTACCTATTCTGTGCAGAACTTTTTAAATTGAAAAAAGTTTAATCCTGCAGGTCGTTTATTCAATTCAAATCAAAACTAACCACATTTTACAAAGAAGGAATTAATATACTTTCGTGAGAGTAGATATTTGTAAATATCTGATATAAACGTTATAATGCAAATCAGAATAGAAATAAGAGAACAAATTTCTACAAAGTTGAATGAAACAAACAATGAACTGTTAGTGTAGGGTATTTATATACAAATTTGTAACGGACCATCATTGATATAATAGTATGACTATGATAATGAGCAAAATTATGAATTAGTTAGTTTTGCAAATTAATTAAATATTATAATTAAAGTTAATCATTATAAGATAATGGAGATACAAAATATAACAACAAAAAATATAAGATAAGTGCTATTTTTTCTTTTTAAAATTAATTAAATATTGATAAATAAAAATCTGAGTTTAGGGAAATAAGTTTAGCCATGAAATAAAGCAAGTTACCTATTCTTCTTCATTGCCATATTCAACTTTATTCATAATGAATGTGTATTATAATACATTTTGGTTTGTTACATATATAGATATGTAAAATAATACACACTATTAGTGACTGTTGCTTTTAAAAGATTCACAAGATTACAATTCAATGATGAAATGAAAATTTGTTCCACAAATTATTGCCACTTTTTCTCATTAAATTTGTTTTTTCTTCTTAATTTAAGATAGAAGCTTCAAATTTATGCGAAAATTGATAAAAACCAAAATAGCAGTTATCTTCTTATAAGTATACATACATATACGAAAATATATGATTATGTGGGGTAAAATAATGTTTCTTACAATGCCGACAAAAATATTTTACGGCCGTAAACAGCGATGTAATATAGCTAGTAGCCATTTCCATCCAAGGCGCTTCGGAAAAATATTTAATAATTTTTTGATAAAGAAAAAATACTGGAGTGGAAAAGTCTGGCGAGAATACACGCCGGGAACACGAATGAGAGATTAAGGTTTGGACCACACTTACACCACCGAACCAGGGCGCACATTGCCCAATGTAGAATACTATTGATTTTCCCAGGGGGTGTACAGCCCCCAACAGCACACACAGAGAATGCTCCAGCTGTGCAGGTCTGGAAAGCGGGAACAACCACCGCCTCCGCTACCACCACCACCATCGCCATCACCGTCGTGAGTTGAGAGTTGAGAAGTGCTCGATGTTTTACTCTCTGCCGTCCCCGAATCCTCCTGCGGCACCGCCGAAAGTAGCAACACATGTACACAAGGGGGCAGAGATACACAAACCGAGAGCCGCGGGTCGTTGTTATGCCTCAGGACAACAACAACAACAACAACAACAACGAGAGGACAGTACTTGATCTCCATGCCACCCCCCGCATCAAACCGACCCACATGCGTACGAATGTACGTTTCGTTCGTTTTCATTGTAAGGGTCGCATACGGGTCCTTCTCGGGAGGCGGTGGCGCTAATTTCGCATTTGGAACAATGATGCCCCCGGCTCGAGTTGGGCCCATTCATTCAATTAGCCCGCAGCGCGTACGAAGGCGGTGGTTGGTATTGGCGTTGTTGTTACGTTCTAAATGAATCGTCGAAATTGTTGCCTTGCCATTTGTTTGCCGCTCGCGCGGTCCGCAAACAATTGTGGAAACCCTCGCCGAATATTATTTTCATACGAATGCAGTGCACGTTTGCGACCGCTCATCACAACGGATTAATATCGTCCACCAAGACGATATTAATCTTGATTTTATATTTTTCTAATGAAGGAAGGAAGGACGGAAAGGAAGGAAGGTTATACTGGTCTTTTCTGGATTTTTGGCCTTCAGGGAATTAGGTTAGTTAATTGTACGGTCCTCAAAAACTAATTACATTTTTAGAATTATCTTCCAGGTATATTTATTAACAGAATAGCTATACAGTTATTTTCTTTGTTAGTTACTTAGTTACTTTCTTTGCATTACATAAAATATAGTGTGATAGCTTTCCTTAAAAATATATAATTTGTTGGTTGAAATTTTCCCTTTGAATAATTGTAATAATAATACAAGACTTATTGCAGAATAGAAATTATTCAATATAGTTGTAGGTTAGTAGAAAGATATAAAAGAGAAAACCTAGATATAACAATAAATTTAATCACTAATCATTTTATAAGATTATTATGAATAGGGTCATTATGACTGAAAACCTTTCTATGGAAGAAAACCCCTGAATGTGCATAGGACGACAGAACAGAAGTAAAAAATTTAAAAAGCACGATTTTCGCATTCGGCTCTTTTTCAAAATTTCCAGATGTAAAAATTGTCTGAGATTAAGGTCTAAAAAAGACAGAAAGACGGGATTTTTCACGAGAAACTAAAAATTGGACTTGTAGCTGCACAACAACAAAAGTAATAGCGCTTTAAAGTTTTTTTTTTGAAAAGAGCATAATTATTTTCTTTTGAAGAAAAACATTTCGAAATAATTTCTTTTATGAAAATTTAAAATTTTATTTATTTAATCTACCCGGTATTATAAAAAATACAACGTCTAATTAATGAATTTCAAAAGTATAGTAACAATTTCATTATTAAAATTCAAGGAATCCTAATGAAAATTTCAGGTCAGATACCATATTATGGAAGCACAATTATTACACTTTTGAAATTTCAGAGAAGAAATTTGATATCACAATTAGTTACTATGATATTCAATTTCGATTAAAACAATTTTTACTTTTGTTTTACTAATTGTTTGTCGAATGTTTAACAAATTTAAATAGATAGATGGAAATATAAAATTGTGACCATTAATTTGCTTTTTTAATCATGAAAATCGGCCCAGTAGTTAACGAGATATCATCAAAAGAATGTCTTATGGAAATTTACATGGGGATTCAAACCGGAAACATGTCCTCGAAAAATTCATGATGGCAGCTCCCATTTGATTTACATTGGTGTTCCTAGAGATAAATTTCCACTTCCTTTGCAAAAATTGGTCCTGTTAGTTTACTCATTACATTTTATTTAATATCTCGAGTACGGCTTGACCGATTTTCACCCAATTTGATACATAGGCTAACAAATAGACGTTGATTCAAATTTTTGTGGCGGCAAATCCAAAAAACTATTGGAGGCGGCTATTTACCGCAAACAAAGTGGAAAAATACCTGAAACTGGTCGAGCCGTTAGATTAATTCTTATGCAATATTGAATATACAATTATATCTTAACAAAGATACTGTAGTGGGGGCGGCAGATACAAAGTTTCCGGGGGCGGCAGAAAAACACCACTGAATATCTAAATATGCTTTTGTTAATATCTCAAAAACGGCCAGTCCGATTGTTTTCAAATTTTCAACATTTGTTTATTATATAATTATCATTGAGTATCCAGATATGCAAGTTGTGCTGTTTATAAATTATTAATTGTCATATTTAAAATAGGATATATAACAAACTTTGTGCCAGATTTTCACCGAAACTGTTCAACCAATACTTTTCTTACTTGATACATGGCTTCTCCTAGGTAGAAGAGCTGCTTTAAATCTACTGCCGCCTATTCTTCAGCGCAGTACACGTGTATCTTGATCTAGAACCGGCTTATTCCTTCTACTAACTGAAACCAGACAAATTTGTCAAGTAAATCAAAGACAAACTCCAGATTTTAAAATAAAAAACTGGTGAACACTCTATTTTAAAATCCAAAAAAATAATTTTTGGGAAGTACATCCAAAAAGAATTTATGCAAATTTTTATAACTGACTATTCAAAAAGTAAACGAAAAATTATATTACTACATTAATATCATATCATTTAAAGATTGAGAAAAAATCCATTAAAAAATATGTTGGGCTTGATTAAGTATTTATTAATAGAAATAACAAATCACAAAATTATATAAATTAATCTATCCAGATTCTCAACTTTAATTCATGAATTAGTCAGTTATTGAGACAAAATTTATAATTTGAAATGGAAAATTAATAGGATATGCCTGCATATTGAACATCTTGCAAATTTTGTTTTCCAAATTACTATCAAGAACCATTTTCCCGGTCGTATTAACATATTTTACCTCGCTAATCAAATATGAATAAACTCCAATCGAAAATTAAATAATTCATCACCACATGGCACCATTCCTCATCATTTCCACATTATATCAAATAATAATTTGTCATCAGATTGTGAGCATCAGTCTCAATGAAAAATGCGTAAATTACCTCAACATACTTGAAGCATTGCGTTTTCGAACGCGCAAATATTTTTCACGCACTTTATGATTACGTAAAGTTGAACGAGATCAATTTACGTCGCAAGTCCCAAATCCATATGAAATGAGATGGCCCATTCTTTGGGCCGGCTTTCGGCGTCTAGCTCTCAGCAATTTCGCAATCTTCTGCACGAGCGCGTCGTCGAGTGGCTTCTCCACTCTCGGCAAAGAAAGCAGAATGAATGAGCCATCAACTGGTCGGGCGCGCCCGCCGCTCACGGCAATGTGTTTACTTATGCAATTTCATTTCGGGGGCGGCAATAAGTTCGCACTCTCGCGCGCGCGTTGATCCCAATGATTGCCGCGATGCCATGATGTATGCCTAGTGCTCCAAACAAAGACCTGGAAGAAGACTGGATCAACCTGCCATAAGGTTCGAGTCCATAAACGGCACTCAAGTAGGCTGGAAAATAAGGGAAATGACAATCAAGTGGTATAAAAATTCGAGAATGAGTACTCGTGCAAATTAGTAAATGTCATAATGATTTATATGATGTTCTTCATTTATCAGGGGTTAGAAGCTGAAACTATTTTTAACTAATGTTACCTCAAAATTTAAGAAAATTTCAAACATATTAGAATTATGCAAAATTTATTGCTCTGAAATTAGGGTGGAAATTGCGAAAATTATGGCAATCCGCTAAAATGGTATACTTAAAAATTTCAAAATTGGGCATATGAAATGAATCATACATGCGATTTTACGTTTCGGTAATAAGTGGTAATTCAGGTTTTTTTTGCTAATTTTAGTAATTTTATTAAATAAAATTGATAGTTTCTTAAAATTTTGCTGAAAATTCCATTTGAATTGTAATTACATATATTTGGAAGTTATTTTTGGAAGAAAGACGCCCCTAAAACATGATAGTAAAGATTTTGAAGATTTTCTAAACTTTTCTTCATTTTATGAGTTAAAATTCTTTGCAAGTAATTTTTTCCAATAGATCGTAGTTTATGTTTTTTAAAGTTTACATTAATGTATGAAATTTATTGTTCTCTCAATAATTGAAACTTACATATAAAATAAACGATTCGCCACTGTTGATTTAAATCGTTTGATTTGAACTGCAAATATATTTTTACTAAATGCCCAGTTTTACAAAATATTCATCCACAATTAGGTTGCAATTGAAATATTTTTGCAACATTGTTTTAGAAATTTCTTAAAGTACAATTTACATGAGATTATAATTATGTGTAAGTCGTTTCAAAATGTGCTTTTTGCATTTTTTGCATTCTTTTAATCTCCTTTTGCAATATTTTATTTGATTAAATTAATAGCCTTTCGAAACTTTGCTGCAAGATCAAAAATTACAATGAATATGGAAAATAAATGATAGGCACCTATTACTTTGTTTATATTTTTGTATATATGTTTTTTTGTATATTTTTACTGAATTTTAATATTCTACAGTTACTAGCTATTTTGTCATCCTTAGGTAGCAATAATAATAATTTTAAAAAGTTTTTCTACATTTCTTTTCGTTTATTTGCTTACATTTTTCCATAATTTATGAAATTAATTGATTGATCTCTAAAGAATATGCTGCAAAACAAAAACAATGTTCCTGTGTTATTTGTAAATTTAGCTGATAAATAAACTAAATAATTCACATCTGCTAATAGAACAAGTTGCATTCAAAGTTTGATTTCCAGGAATGCATTTGCAAAGCTTTTCCAGAAATTTCTTCAGACTATTGCTTGTTACAGGAGTTTCAAACAAAACTCTAGGAGTTTAGAAGAATATATATAGATTTAACTTGCGAATTTCCGCACATGCAAATGAATAAAAATTCTACTAATGCCCGCGGCGGAAAACTTTGTGCACGTCTGAAGTCATAGACCCCATAAATCATAATAAAAATTTGCAGAGAGCAGCAAGTTTGAAATTTCCCCTCCAACTTACAGTTAGAGTGAATTATGATGGAAGTACATCCACACATCACCGAGGTGCGATAAGGGTTTGTAGCTACCTATGTAAAGCACTACGTTTCTCTTCGAACGTTAATAGTTAAAGGAAATTTACGGCTCAATATGCGGAAGAGCAGTAGCTTCCTGGCTGTGAAAGCGACCGGCTTTGGCGTTCAATTTGCAAGAGACGGCGGCACCGAACAATGTATTCATGTTGATATTAATCAAATTTGCAAGGATTGGTTCGTTTCATCTCCGAGTACGTACCTATACTCAATGAGGGATAATTCAATTTAGAGTTTTGGGGGTTCGACCAGCCAAAGTATCCTTCTAGTTAGTTCGTATTTAACAAGGGGCGAACATTTTGTTTCTTGTTTTCTATCAACACTTTCAAGGTAGTTGATATTCATTGAGTCTTAGAAGGATTTTGTCATAATTAAAACATTTCAGTTTTTTCTTTTATTCTTGATAAGACAGAAAATCTTTGCATTTTTGAATTTAGATTTACAGCAGTTCTTTTTATTCTTTTAAGAACCTAGATCTGGTCATATTACCAATAATAAAAATTAAAAATTACCAATGACAAAATTATGTTTAGCAATGCAGAAATTTCTAAGTAGTTTTAGGAAATCTATCATTTTATGGCCGATTCCATATATTATTTTTAAGTTAATAATATTTAACTACGTTAAAAACCTAATAACTTTTTCTGAAAAATTGAAAATAATATTCACTTAATATTCAACAAGAAGTCAATAGTTTCTTTCCTTTTTTCATAACAGTTTTTAGATATTTGATATTCGATCCTTGAGTTTCATTTTCTTATCCTTAAGAAGAAGAAGATTTTGATTTGTTTCAATATGGATTTCCGACTTAAAATAAAAAACGTTCAACTGGTTTATTAATAAATAAAAAGTAAAAAAAATATGTATATAATAAAATGTTGGTTCAGACGGGATAAAATTTTGGTTTGATTGTAGGAAGCTTAAATATTGATATAACAAAGACATTTTTGTGAATTTAAAAACAACGATCATTTTGTATTTCTTTGAAATGATTCAGGAAATCGAATTTGTTTTTATTTGGACATATCAACAAGAAAACAAAAATAAAATAATATTAAAAATAAAAAATCCGGAGATATAAGAAAGCCTATTTTCTGCTTCAAATAGGCAAATTCTGTTGTGCAAAATATTTTGAGGATATAGGGAATATCTGATGCTTGATTCAGGTTGTTAAATATATATTTCATAACCACAAAAGGACATCGTCCAAATCTTAATAATTTACAAGCAATGACGAAATGCGTTTCGGGAAATTGGACTGAAATATGCACAACAAAATTTACTATGCAAATGACATCTATGATGTCTTGGATATAGATCTAATATGGAGAACGGCGTCAGGGTAAACAAAATGAAGATCATGAGTTTCCGGTTTGGAGAAATACATTCCTGAATGCCTCCATTCAACCAGCCACTCTTTGGCAGCGTATGCTGAGCAAAGAGTTAAAGTAAATTCGAGCTGATTGAAAGGATCAATGCATTTCATGGACAGCACTGGACTGACATTACATACAAGGAAGAAGGTCGAAGCAGGAAGCAAGATGCAGACAAGTTGTTTGTCGAGTATATTTACCGAGCGTTCCATGCATTGACGATAATAAACAAGACAAGACTCGATATGGTGAACAAATATCTCTGACATAGAAAGGATACAATTGAAGAGTCCTTCAATTCCATTCGAGGGTTCCCATATTGGAATGTACAAATTTGATCCATTTTTGCAATTTACAATTTCTGGGATTATATAATAGTGTGGGATGTTGAACCACTAGAGTTAATCAAATATTATTGATTAATTCACCACTCCAGTTATAGTTATATTGAGGAAGTTAGTTTGCCGGCAACATTCTAGAAGCTATACTCGAAAATTAATTTCAACTCGAAATTCATAACTCTCGTCAATGTACGGATGTGATGCATTGCAACCAAGTGAATCTGTCGAAAATTTACAAGCTGATGTCGACACCTGCCAGTGCAGAATGCGTCCACCAAGACCATAAATTCGGCGAGACGTCAAGCAGCACGTAATGAAAGCCATCATGCACGCGCTCGCATTTCCGGTAAATTATTGAAACGCGCACTAAGGAATTGCAACCACCAACACAACCACCATTCATATCCGAAAACTGATAACATTCATTCGGGTTATGATAGCAGATATCATTTGCAATATCCGTGCTCCATAGAAATGTGCTCGAATAGTGTTGCTAGCCAGATTAAGGCCAAGAGATGAAAAGCTGCATTAATAACTTTCTTGCTCCGCATCATCATTTAGCATCAATCAGCATCATTCAGACTGTTCCGCATTTTGGCCATGGCTTTATGATTATCCTGATGATGATGATGATTATGAGGGTGTTAGTGGATAAAGTCTTGATTGCACATATCACGTCATTGTAATTATGAAAGCTTTGAAGGAAGTCATTCATCAGGTATTCATTCGTTTCTTAAGAAGTTTTTAATATTTTTTCTGTATAATGTTCTTGAAGAATATAAAAGTAATTGTGGGGAAACAGAAGAATGAAAAAATGCAAATAAAATAATTAATCATCAATAACTTCAAAAAAGGTGAATACTTATAAAATCTCTTTAATATTGTTACTTGACGTGAGTGACTTCATTACACTTTTGTAGATATAAAATAATTATGATAACATTTAATTAAAAATGTGAAAGTCTCTTTGATAATTTTTTATCATGTCATTATTTCATTTTAAAAAGAAGTAAAAGTAGTATTATGTTAAAACCTTAAAAGATAATAAATATGATTAATTCATAAATTAATTAACTGAAAATTTTGGATATTTACTTGTTAATGATGATAAAAATAATAAAAATTATATTTACGCTGTTTTGCTTGCTGTTTTGTATCCAGTTTGAAACTAAACATTTAAAAGAATTTTTTTCACGTTTTAATTATTTTTTCTTGGCAAAATGTTCAATCTTTAATCAAAAATCCTGGAATTAAAATAAAGCAAATAAAGTAGCGTTTAAATGTGGATAACATTTCATCAACGCTGAATATCCTCAAATAATAACATCAAGAGATAAATGCCGTCCAAAAATATTTACGCAGTTGAACCTCATTTCCGGCCTTTGAAAACACTCGAAACCGTAAATCTTCTGAGACTCCTGCGAATCTCTCTCGCTGTGTCAGTTGCAGATGTTGTTTTACCAATGTTTTGATAACTTTCTCATTTGATAAAATACGTTTCGTTTCACATGTTCACAATTCGTGCGCAAATAATTCCTCTTCAGCTATGCCTGACCCAATTCCCCGAAAACTTGCAAGCAATAAATTTTTATCCGCAAATTAATAACTCGCTCCTTCCTTGGAAATCCTGCAAGTAACCCATTTAGATTATGAGAGTGAGAGCACTCACACTAATCCAGATGGTAAATCCTGACATTGAATAAATACATTGTACAAATAGTAACAAAGAAGCACGTTTTTTCATTCACGATCCGTCCGTCTCTTGCAATAAAAAGGTGAATAAACATCTAAACGTCCGATTTTCTGAGCTCTTAAAGCAGTTATACCTGCACCCTAAACGCTTCGTTATATTACGCCAATGTTTACATCACTTTTACGTCCTGCTGTTGAGAGGGAAAACGCTACTAAAAAAACACTTACGAAGTTGATTCACGTCCTATTTTGATACGGGCTTATTGAAAGATTGGTCCTCGTCACTTTTTTGCATTGGATCGTAATAAATTTGGATGGCATAATAGCAGATTATATTACAAGTTAGACAAACACGAATTTCATTTTGTGTACGTGAACAACATCATAATTTATCATAGAAAAATTGATTAGTATTTCAAGTAGCTACAAAAAGCAAAATTCTTATCTATCACTATATTCACAAATTATCATCCATTGTTGTTAAATAAAAGGCATATATTTATCACACTTGTTGGATAAAACATTTGAAAAAATTATGGATGATATTTAATTTAATTCGGGTCAATAGTAAAATATTAAGTTGAAAATATTAAATTGAATGTAAGATTACAATGTCTATTAATGCCAATGAAAATTGACATAAGTAAGTTTATTTAAATGATTATCAATTAACCAAGAGATTATTCTTTGCCTTGATTGCCAGTTACCAATTGAGTTTTCCTGATTTATTGAATATTTGAAGAACACTTTGAAAAGCGTTCATAACGTGAATTTCTAACAATGGACCATATATACTGGATATGTTTTAAATATATACTAACAAAACCAGTCCCTATGGAGTGCTCTGGATAAAACTGACTTTTGATTTTTTTGTAGCTAATAAACAAATTCACATCAACTCATATATTATTGATTAATTTGATATCGTTTAAAAGAACCAACGATCCCGAAATTTTTATAGTTACTAGAACTTTGTCACGAACTGCCAACTATTAACTATTTTGCGTTATTACGTAAAACTATTACAAAAGGCAATTAAAAGACAATAATACAGTAATATGATAACTCTAAGACATATTCTTTAATTTGTTTAATAAGTAGGATACTCAGATAACAAGCAAATTTTAATGGGTAGTTACAAGGATATGAGGATATGCAAAGGAAGATCAAATCCCAATTAATGTTTCAGAGGTATATTGTTATTAAATCAGGAATAGGATTAGTAACTATTCAGTTAATAAATCGCTAAATTGGATGCAGTAGTATCAGCAATGAAATTAATGGGATTAATTAAGAATGATTGGATTTGCGCCTAGGAAATTTGGAGGAAATCTCGTTTGAATTGTACCATTACACAATAATATATAAACTAGAAATAGGTTACCATATGGAAATGTGTGTTTATATCAAAAATATTCGTGAATGTAACTACATTACACTTTTCTTGATTGCATCTATAATAACTATAATACTATAATTAATCAAATTTTGAAAATTATTTGCATTATCAGCAGGCATTCCTTTTTCAATAGAAATTTAGAAACTATAAAGTGCAATTCCAATTGGCAAATTGTATTTAGGTGAACAGCAAATAAAATTTATTTCAGATTGGGATAGAAAATAGATTAAATGAAATTCAGAGGGGCTCAAATATAATCTTATTTGCATGAAATACTTTTTGAATTTTAAATGACAAATACTGAATAACATTTCTTGAATGGGAATCATATTTATAGTATTTCTGAATTAAAAGTGACGTTTGTTGGTCGTCAATTCACAAATTTAAGTTCATATGATATTATCTCAATTACATTTAACAAATCTCAATTACATTTCTTATCCGCTGAAATTTAATCGATGCTTTTTGAATTATAACTAGAAAAAATGTCATAGAGTCATATCACTATTTCTCAACATAGCCGATTATAAATATATAATGGAACCGCAATAATTGCAAATAGACCTTTACAAAAAGCTAGTTATCAATGAAAGAGCATACATTTCTGATGCAAATACAACTATCTATGGAATTCGACATGGAAAGCACCACAAAAAATGCCGTCAAAAAAAGTTAACAACGATCGCATTAATAGCGTTCAACATGACAGCATGGCTTTATTGTGCGCGCATATTCTCTGCACTTCGTTCTTTGTGGAAGTCCGCGCGTATGATACGCATATGAGTTATTTAAAGCGCCGGCCGCGAAGTTGAGGGCTTTCATCCACCCACACCTGACATTGTTATTCCGCGTTTTATTTCAGTTGGCGGTTGGTGGCGTAACGAGCCCTCAACATCGTCATGGCCTGCAGCCATCGCACAACTTCGTTTACATACATTATGTGTAACCGAACTGTATGAATAACTAACTGATGAGGCATACAACACGCATTTTTATGTCGCTTAAATAAATACATATCAAAGAAAATAAAAGGAGGAAAACAAAAATCTGCAATAAATAAGATTCGTTTCGACGTATAAAAGTTTGGTTAATTTACACCAAAATGAGAGAATCTTTTGATATCATTTTGATCAATTTTGAGTTTGGTAATGTCATTATCATATCGCAAATTAAATTGTAAAATATTTATTGCACCGGAGTATGTGAACCAGTACTTATGTTTATTACAACAAACTAAATTAAATATCATTTACGTATCGAACAAATGAGTCACAATCTTTATTCTACCAGTGGGAAAATTCATAGTAAGAATAGGCCGGTTTTAGATTAAGTTGCACATTTACAGCAACTTCTTCTGTCAGGTTACAAGGTACAGTATACGTGCATCTTGATCTAGAACCGACTTATTACTTCTAATGGAATAATTTTTGATTCGTGATTTCTTGAACCATTGCACCAAATTTTTCCGACGAAATAAACTATGGTATATCATACGTATATGAAATTCTTTTATAAACTTATGAAATTTGAAATTTGTAACACACGAAAATATGCCCAAAGTGTATAGAACTTCCAAGAGGGCCAACAAAAAAAAACATCAAAATAAACAATGAATGATTTTTTGTATTAGTATTATTATTATATTTGTTATCATTTAAAACCAGAATGTTGTCTACTTCACAATATTAGTAGAATAGTAGAAAAAAATAGTAGAAAAGTGGAATATTTATTAGTGATTATCTTAGGACAAGTGACAATTCCTAGAAAATTTCAATTTCTTGTCAAGAATTGTTGTGGAATAGTTAAAATGATTGACACTTTCTTTGGATTGTTAAACCACAAACCAGAAAACTTTTTACTGAAATTTATTAATTAATTACAGAAAACGACACTTTTTTTTGTTTTTTGCTATATTGCACAAATTTTGAAAAAGTTTTATATTTATATTCTACTAATACAAAATTTAAAATATAAAAAATTATATACTTGTATCCTGAATTCTTGAGTAGGAGCTCTGCAGATTCAAAATGTTTAATGCTCAATATTTAACTTTTTCCATAGATAAGACGAATTTACCATAAATTCTAAAAATATAAAATTTCTAAAAGTCTTCAGAATTGTTATATTAACATGTACTTAAACGATGACCGTCGGTATTTTCGTCGTTTTAGCGATTTGACATTATTGTCATTTTCAATCAATTCATTATATATTATATATTATTCAATTTGGTCACTTTTCCTTTTTTTCAAATGTACCTGCTTTTGAATTATCTCAATGTACAAAAATTTATTCACTTTTTTCAAATAAAATACAAAATATTAAATTGTCAGTTATATACAGCATTTTTTTGAACAATTTTAGAACACCTCTGATTTTACCTTAGAAACACATTCCTGCAATGTCATAAAAACAAGGAATGCTTCAAGCGCATCATATTTGTTCATGCGCATACAAATGGAATGCTAGACTAAATAAAAGCAAAAAAAAAAGATGATGCATTAAAGTGTTGAAATGCACTCGTATGTACTCGATGTGTGACAATGGCTGGTAATGTTACATAACTTCGCTTGGTTACGGCTGACAGCGAGCGTTGAGAGAAGAGCAAACAATGCGCGCTCTAACTGACACAAAATGCAAAATGCGCACTCGGTCAACCCTGCTCACCGCCCCCAACATAACGCAATGGCTGGCATCGCTCGAGGAAAAATGTCGCACAAGCAGTAACTACGAGCGATTCTACGAGGATTCTGAAATCCTGCATATGAAATTCTCTCCAGCTCATAGTCATAACGGCTTACACTACCTGTCCTACAACTCATGCGAATATCATGCTTGCATTATAAAAGTGTAATCCGAACGTAAACAACGATTTATGCATATGGTTGCAAAAATTGTGACAAAAATTGTATGCAAATGTTTTGTGTGAATAATTAAATATATATGAAATTTTATACAAATGCATATTTTCGTTATGTTTGAAATGTTATTTATAACATAACATTACAATGGAAAAATTGGAATGATATTATTTTCCAATATCAACTTGGGATCACATGTATTTATTTAAGTATTCTTTAATGTATTGTTTTTTTTGTTCCTGAAAATATGTTATAGTTAATGATGAAGGAAGCGGCCGGATGGAATTTTGTGTATCAGCCAATTTTCTTGGATTGAATTCTTGGCAGTCGTTCAATAATCGTAATGAATTTCTCTGATATCCTTTGCTATGAAATATACAATATATAGTTATAAGGAAAGGCATTTTTATTTAAATTATTATATCAAAAAAGCCAAAAATTTTCAAACCATATATTTAAAAATGAACCAAAAATTAGTGAGTATATAAACAAATTTGTGAGTGAAAGTGTGGCAAATGTAAAATTTTAAAAGTATTTCGCGTTTTGCAATATTTTTCATAATACTTTCTACACTATATTTGTAAAATATGTGAATCTCGTTCGATTATAAGTTTGTATATTTTAAAAAAATTTAAGCAATAAGAGAGTAATAGTTAGTAGAAAGTTTGTTGTTATTCCATAAATCAGAAAAATCCTGATAAAATCTGCAGCATCAAAATGTTACCCAAACATCTCACAAATTCCACTGCTTTCTTTTACTTTTTCGCAAATTCCAAGAAATCGCAACAACTGCTCTGTCCAACCATGAAATATTCAGCAGATAAGCTGGAAAAACAATTGGCTCTTGTTGGGCATCTACCCACTCTTCGCATTGAAATTTACGTCCTGCGTATTTTTATCCGATTCTATATTTAGATACTCAAATCAATAAAACGATGAACGGCAAAATACACTCCCAAACGATGAAGCAACCCATCAAATGCCCATTCGATAGCATGCATCATAAATCACGACCCAGAAAAAAGACAATATTTTCCCATCCGTGGCGGTCGTTCTGCGCTCTGCTTTCCCAAATAACAATTGCACAAAATCACCGGGATGAATTGATAAATAAAATGCGTCAAAATGACGGCGCATTTGTGGAGATGAAGAAGGCCCCCACACTCCGGGAAAGTATCCCGGTATTATAATACATCCAGTATGGAGACGCTTTTACCTTTCGAAGTGTACGGGAAACATCTTTCTGTATGCGCGTCCATTAAAGAGCATTTCCATTTGAATATGGCGTTATTCCAGCGTCTCCTAAATCTCATCGCATGCAGCAGCCATCACTCAATTCTATGGAGATTCATTTTCAGCGCAATGTGATGCAATGAGTGACAAGCAACAAGCTGGAATACATCAGTACCATTCATTGTTCGAAATGTCTTCACTTCATATTCTTGTTGCTCCATTGGGAACGTCTGGGCATACAAGGAGAAACATAATCAGAAATTTAAAATCAATTTTTAAAATGTAAAAATTTGGACCTACCGTTTTTAAATTTCTACAAGAAGTCTGAAAAGTGTTACATTGTTTAATTGAACATTCTTTAGGCACTGATTTATGAAAACCATTTCGGAAGAAACCAGCTTTGCGATATTTTCATTTTGTTTTGATACTCTACTTCTTCAGCTTCATGTTTTTCCAAAAAATAGACCCTAAAAACAATGAAGCTCCTATGTTCAGAACCTTAAGAAGTTGATGGGACCAAAAAACCTCAATACATCACGGTTTTTAAATTATAAGTACATATTTTAAAAACATTATTTCCATTATTTCCCAAGCCATCACATAATTATGTTATCCTATCTTTCCTGTAAATATCAACAATGGAGAATAAGAAATCCAGAAATACATAAGAATATTCATTCAAATCCGAACACTAAAATAGTACTTACAGTACTGACAAATGGAAATGGAAAAATTGAAAACCTTGAATTCAATCTCAATGCGTAACTCAATGTATTCTGAAGTATACTGTATTGCACCACAGACAGCATAATACAAGAAGGATGTACGTACTCTTCGTGAAGATGACAACAAGTAGTTGCCATGGCATACCTTTCCATCCAGTTAACTCGGCCGCAATTCAATCAAAATACGAAATGCACGAATTCGATAGCGAAAGCTCAAGCTCAAGCAGATGCTGAAGCACTCTTCTGATAAATTGATGGCTGGCTGTTCGTGCCCGCATCTGAGGAATGTTTCTACCTTTGTATTTCTGGTTGTTGTTTCCTGGAAGGTTGGTAAACAAAATACACATTGAGTATTTTACAAATGGTTGATATTGAAATGGTTTTGTGTTTCATAGGAAACTTGAAAAAAACTTCTTTTATCTTTAATTTTATATTGGTCCTAAATAATTTGATATAAATTATTGTTTAATATTTGGACCAAAATTCTTTTAAATTTTTACTTGACCAGGAACGGGTAAACCAGATTTGGACCATTTCAAACAGTAATTCAGAAAGTGGTACAAAATAGTAAAAAATAGATATTTACAATTATTTGAATAGCAAATGTAGATCAGATATATTGTTATATAGAATTCAATTAGCATTGTATTGTAACTCAGATTTGCTAAATAGATATAATTTAATATCAGAAGTTATTAAATATATTTAAGATTAATTAAATGCAATTAAGAATGAATCACACTGGTTGTTAAACAATAATGCAGCTGTAATTATCTCTCAGTTCATAAATATATCTTAAATGAACTTATCCAATAGAACCTCTAATACAAATAATGCTTCTGAATTTCAAATAACAATTTCTGAAATATATTTTGCATAATATAAATTATTAAATTATATTATTCTATGAAGTACTTATCATAATGTACACCCTCCACTAATATTAAGATAAGTACTTCTTCATATAATAATATAATTTCTCAATTTTATTTAACTAATTAATGCTTTTTGAATTATAAATGAAAAATGTGAAAATTTAATTTGCAAAAAAAATTATATTGAATTTCCTAATGTGAATAAATTATAAATTCGTTATAAACTAATTAAAAGTTGCCAACACAATTATGGCAAGTAAATTGCTGAGGTGAATTTGCATGCAAAAAATGCATTTTCTCTTACCCTTGTTGTACCGCACGAGAGCATCATGGAAAGTTGGTCGCGTTCCGATTGTGCCCTCGCATTAAAAGGGCGCTCGAAAATTGAATTGAATTTCTTAAAAGTTTCGACGATGTCGCCATCGTCTGCGTCTCGTCTCCGAGGACGTCCATTCAGTCCACGCTTCCACCGCCATTGTTCTTCTTGTTCTTCTCGTCGTTATTGTTGTTGTTGTTAGTGTTGTCGCTGGTGAGTATGCAAACTTAGAAACGTTATTATTGCCATTGCCGTCATACCGCCCGGCAATTTCCAACTTGGAAATTATTAAACATGTACGAAACTGGCGCAAGGAGGGACTGGTACCTGAAGCTGGGACAGGATGGACGAACTTTTCTCATATAAATCGCAAACAACATTTGCATATTTGCTGGGCGAATGGCGAATGCTGGATTGCATGGTAAAATTGCCCGTTGGAGTATTGAAAATTGCAAAATATTTATTAATTTAATCAATACTTTACAATTTTGGGTTAATTTGAAGAGTTGTTCATCGTTATATTTCTAGACGATGTTTTTTGATAACCTGTAATGTAATTTGATTCTAAATTGGAAGAAAAGTATATGAATTTTTTTTAACTATATAAAGGAAAGCAAATTAACATACAATGGATTTACTAGGAACAATTTTAAAACCACATCCTAAAACAAATGATTTCATTTCATTTAGAATTTTATTGCCTTCAAGAACTTAAAGCCCAATCTATAGTATTATTACTACATTGATAATAAACAATCATTCGGAAAAATGTTTCTAAGAATTTGCAGGATTATAGTAGTATATCCTACTTGATAATTTCAGCACTCACAAAGTATAAAAATTCACATGAAAGAAATTTCATATTAGTCAATGTTATCAATTTTTAACAATTTAATTAACTTGAAGATTTGTTGATCATGAAGTTTTCTATCTACGTTTTTTTGATAACTTCATTCACCTCCAATCTTAAAATTTGTTTACCTTTGACTGTAGGAATTTTTTTCAAACCGAAGATAATTTATTTTGTAGTTTTACACATTCATTTTGCCTTATGTAATTATAATTGAACCAATAATTGTTTCTTCTATTCTTTCTGAAATGTTTATATAACAGAGAATTTGATTACAAATTAAAGTATTTATATTATAATATGAAGAAGAACTTATGTTATTTTTAGTAGAGAATAAACTTTTAGTTTTCTCACGACATCCCATTAAAGTATTTTGTTTTGCATTAGTTGCCTATGCATAGTTATGCTGTTCCATGGCATTTTTGGACTTTAACAATTTTATAAATTCTAATTCGATCGATAATCCAAGAACTTATAAAATTATGACCTGATATCAGTAATGAGCTATCTTCAGACTTGAAGGAACATCTGAAGAAATTCATCAGTTTCTTGTAAAGCATATAATTATTTCAACAGGAATAAAATCTGAAAGAATTTAAATCTAAAATTAAATCCATAAAACTAAGCAATCTTTCATGAGTATATTTCCAAATAATGTTTGCTGAGAACCTCGCCATTATTCAGAGCATAAATATTATTCGATTCTAAATTGGAAAGAAAACACGATTATAGATAACTTTTAGTGTAGTATCTTAATATTAGTTGTTGTATTTCTTCTATTTCTTTTAATTTTTTTTATCGACAAGAAAATTTGATTACAAATCTGGTATGTTAATTGAAATAACATATCTAAGAAAATTCAAATTGCCAATAGTTTGTTATGTCATATTATCTTACATTGTCTTATTTTTCCATTTTAACAACCCTATATGGTCAATAAAATATTTATTCAGTAAAAATTTCCAACTACTATAATGGTACAAGGTATACTAAAATTACCAACCCTATGCTTTTAACTGAACTAAAAAAATTCTGCTGAAGAAATACACCAATCTCTTGCAAAACATCTAATTAATTCAACACTCACCAGAAACAAAAAACTCACAGGATAGAATCTAAAATGTGCTCCGCTTTTAATGCGTTCATTATTCATACCAATGGAATCCTTTGTAATTTCCACAAATTTTTCCTCCACATCTGCACAGACCTATTAATACATTATCGTCTGTTGGGCCATCAACAATTTTTTTATTCGATTAAAAAGCGAACGCTGCACAAGCACATTTCCATTGAACGCGGCTCGCTTCGCATGGTTCACCCGACTTGATTTGATTTACCTACGAGGGACGCATACAAAAACAAATGGATGATGGCCTCAACAGCGCTGACCATGGCGTGGGCCACGCCAAGGGCCACCATCGTTCGTTGGCCACACCGAATTAAGGCAATTAAATCGCATGTGCGCGTGTTTTGCATACGAACATACATCCATATGGGCCAACGCTGACGCTGGGAGCTCCATCCTAGGACAATGGATGGTCGAGCGGATTCAGCATTGTGCCGTATGAAACGTTGGCACTCCGTTAACGTCAAGTTTACTTGGATTATACATTGTCCTGGATGGGATTCAGTTTGGCAGCTCTCTCTTCTATCCGATACAATAACGTTTTGAACTGTGGATGCGCAAGTCCTTGCCCGGAAATGTGTCAGACATCAATTTTTGACAACGTTGTTTTCTACGTTTTGGCCACTTTGGATTTAGCGATTTCACATAATTTAAGAGTGTTAGAAGAAGAAGTCCATTCATCGATTTGACGATGAAGGTAATAAGGAGGTCCTTTTAGCCTTGACTGATGATTATCGATTTTTGTAATAAGGTTTGGACATTATGGGATATCAATGATGGAATATCAAGCGAAATGATTGACGGATGATTTCCTTGTCATGGTAAATTATATTAGAGGATTGAAGCCGAAATTGATACCATCAGCTTATTATCCTTGAAATTTGTCAGAAAATAATCTTCCTTATATTTTGTTTCTGAAAGCAAGGAAAAATTGTTTCATATTTTGATTTTCCATTCATTTTTTTGTGATTATAGTTTATTGAATTAAAATTGTCTTTAGTTCAAGAATAATGCAGCTTAACTTTTCATCAGTAAATTATTGGTTGGGAGTAAAGTAACTTAAGTTAATTTAGCAAATGTTAGTTGAATTTCAAATAAGATTTTAACAACATTTAGTGTTTCAGGATTTCTCCATTCAGTAAATCTGCTTTGTATGAAATAGCTTCATTTCTCCAGCTGAATATTACCTGTAACATTTGACTAAATTTACATCAAAATGAAATTAATTACATGAAATGTCCCTAAAACTGTGAATTATTACCCCCAGGACTTTCAGAGCCAGCGAGCGGAGGTTGTCTCTAATAGATTTAAGTAATATGCAAATATTTAATACGAAAATGTGCACGGTTAGCAATAATTTGTGGATTTATGCAATAAGTTATCTCGCATTTTGGGCAATTAACTCCGGAGGCGGAAACTTTGCTCGATCGTGTTAAGTCGTAAAGTTCGGCCAGTCGCTGACGACGATGTTAGCGGATGTCAACGCTGGAGATGACGCCTAACATTTATGGCGTTTATGAAGCAGCCGATGAGGATGCACACGAAGGACGAGAATTTATGCGTCACATGGGAACGTCATAATTAATTCGATTTCCAAGCGCGAAACATTCCGAGATGAGCACCTCGTGCCTAACTTCTCCACTGATTCCAATCTACCTACGTTTCACATTCAAAATTTTATTTATCTTGGTAATATATGATAGTAAATTACCAAGGTTACAAGTAAAATAGAAAATTATAAACTACTGATATTCACATTTAAGGAAATTATAAGATCATTTGTTAAAGTGAGCTATTTGATATTTTACATTACTTTAAAAGATTTTCTATAATAGGTAATCAAAGAAATCATAAATAGCAAAGTTGTGGCTACAATTTATGATGTGATCTCAATAATTCTTCGAAATTTGCTTTACATTGATTCGTTACTGTATTATTTAATATATTTCCTAGATCATCAATAAATTTGTAAATAAATGTTTATTACAATCTTCTTCTTCAATTCTATCATAATTGTAGAATAATTTACATCACCAATTTTGTTGGGCAATAATATTTTAGTGAATAATTACATAAGTAACATTACATTAAATATATAATATAATCTCAACTCTGCTATTAATTTTACAATTCTGTTAAATGCAAGAGAAGGGTAATCAAAAATGCAGATATTTAACATTAGTTGCCTAAAACAATATTATTAAATAATTGATTCCATTTATATTTTAATTTTTGAACACTTTAAAAATTCAACCCCATTTTCTACTAATATTATTCTGATGAAGTTTCGATGAAATTGTAGGATTATAATGGAATAACTAAACAAGTGATCAGTTCTTCTTCAAAACTGAAAATCCTGCTGAAGAACTGTATTACTTTCTTGTAAAACAACTAATTATTTCAACGTACGCCAAATATAAAAGTACACAGAATCGAAATTTTAAATTTGACAATTTGAACAATATTTTACAACTTTACACTTAATTGAGGAATTGTTGATAATTGTGTTTTCAATCTACGTTTCTTATATACTTGTTTGACAAAACATCTGTATATATAGTAACTAGAACTTTTCTTATAGACTAAATTAAATCACTTATTTTGTTTCAGAATAATAATCAATTATAGTCATCGATATTTCCTGAACTACATTCTCGAATTTCATTAATTGCTTGAAACAATTAAAACTAGAATGGCCGGAATTTGAAATTTTTATCAATAATCGTCTATTAAAAAATTTAGTAATAGTTAATTGATTTCATCTATCTAGGTACGTTAATCAAAAAAATCGTACGTGAAACTCGAACATTTTGAAATCCAGTTATTTTTGTACGTTAATTAAAAGTTTTCCAATTGATTCCTTGCTCAGATATCGCACCATTCGGATGTAAACGATTCCATCTGACATTCCCAACATTTCCCCAATGACTGACTTCATTCACCATGAAACAAGAAAAAAATCCAACATTGCATTTGAGCCATGCAATGAAACATAATGATTACTTTTTTTTACTTCCAACAAAATAGTTGCTAATCAACTAAAGCATGGAAAACACTTGTAATTAAATGCACAAGTTGCAAAATTTACACGATCCAATCAGAGTGGTCAAACAACATACAAACTTGCTTTGTGACCGACCAGAGAAAATCAAAGCAAATAGCAATCGCCAAAGTAAACGAGTTTCGCTTACAACCTCTCACTTTATAAGCATCCTTTTAAAAGAGATCCCAATCAACAAATTTGTACTAAAACCTTTTGACAGATTTATACTTTATCGAGATAGGAGTAACTCTGTACATGGAAAATATTAAAAATTGTTTGACTTTCATCCGCGATATATTCCCATTTTCTGTGTTTGCTGCATATATTTCGAGATATTTTCTAGTATTTTTTATCTTCTCTTCCGTTTGTAGACGATCCTCGCGAGTTCCACGTGCATGAATGTAATCCGGCATGAATCTCAAAAGACTTGTAAAATTTAATAAGTTCGTTTATTCAGTGCGGTTTTTCAGCGCGAGCTCTGAAAGCATAAAAAGCATTGAGAACTTTCCAGCATGAATGAGAACCTCCATCTATTCCGCGAATTTCCACGTATAAAGTGCCATGATATTTCCTCACGGGTTATTTCATCTCTTATCGCCTGCATTTTATCACATTTGCATGGCAAAAAGTTTTTTTACTTAACGCGAAACTATCTGAATCCATGGAGCAAACGCGATTGAACTAGAATCGATTTCTCAAATGGAATTTTCCTTGGGAATTGAAAATTTTCCTTCAAAACATTTTTTATACAGTGCACTCTAAATATTAATGTTTTATGTGCGTTGAAATTTATTTTGTATCGTTGAGACAATGAAAAATTTGAATTTTTAATTCAAGAAGTATTAAATTATATTGTCACTCTTCAATGATAAAATTTGAAACAAGTTATATACAAATTTCAGATGTTTATAATGGTATTTCGCTTTCGTAAAATGTAACTATTTATTTCCTCTGGAAAATTTGATCATTGGTTTCTTTTTCCACAATTTCTGGTATGACATTATAAATATTACCAAAAATGTCATCAAAATTTCATGTAATTAGACACATCGTAGTCATGTATGACAATGCTGAAATGTTTAGTAAGAATATGCCGGTTCTAGAACAAGATGCGTGACTACTACACAGCGATAGAAGAGCATCTTGTTCTAGAATCGGTCAATTCCTACTAAACATATCTCTCATTCATAAAATAAAGTATGTTACTGATAAAACCTGTGAGTATTATTTAATATTAATCACTAGTAATTGAATGAATTGTCCCGTTAAGATACATTATTATATACAGATATATATATATATATCTATATATATATTGATTTTTTTTCTCTTCGTAAATCTAATATTCAAGAAAGATGATCTAATTCAATTTGAAACATACCCCAGCGAATTTCGATGAATTCATAGCTGCAGCATTTCATCCATGCGAGCCTTTCATCATCATCATCATCATCGTCGTCGTCATCATCATGATGATACTCTCCATTGTTTCAGGGACAACAATAAGGCAGGCGTCGAAGAGCTGGAGGGCCGAGCACAAAGCTGCCAGGACACTTGGCATCATAATGGGGGCTTTTCTACTCTGCTGGCTGCCATTCTTCCTCTGGTGAGTGCGCAATTTTTTATAGTTTCTCCCATGCATTTTAAACGCCGCGCCCAAAAAACCCAAAAAAAAAAACATTCGAAGAACTTTTTGGACGAAAATCTTTACGGATTAAAGTGAGTCGCAAATGTTTCCAACGACACCCGTGCGTTCTGAATGTGGATCACGTATTGTACTTTGAGTTTGATTTCCTCATAAAATCAAATTACGAATAAAATCAAACCTGATGCCGGAACACAAAGACACCTTATGCATTAATGCAAAGAGGACCCTCCATTTGCAGGAAGAGCTTAGATCCAATCTGAAAGTTGCGCGCTTTACTTCAATAGTGTAGGGGTGAAGGTGGGAAATGAGGGAAATACACTGATGTCTTAAAAACTTTAATAACTAAAAACTATATAAAAAACTGCACAATTTTCGTCTTTACTTCACGGCGACTCGATTC
>JARJDZ010010661.1:0-43979 GCA_030264555.1 Aleochara sp. GC000083
ACGAGGGTCGAATATAATAGAAAGAATAAATAACAGCTGCGTTACTTCACATAATGTATTCCTATAGGAAATGTTTTTTCATTATATGTCAAGAACTATTTGACCGATTTTGATGATTAAAAGAGCATTTTAAAGGGCATGATTTAAGCTTTAACTTAAACAATCTGTTTTTGCGTGGCAATTATAAAAACGAATTGTATTTCGTATAAACACCCCTGTTGACGTTTTCACTTCTATCGTGTGATGTTAAGCACACACCGTGTATTATGGAATAATTTTGAGATTTTTAGGTCCTAATATTCTACTAGTTTATTTGACATTGGAAACTCGTGTTTTCTTCTTTTCCTTCAATGCTGAAAAGTTTTGAGTTTTTTTTCGAAAATGTTAGTGGTTTGTTTGATATTGCAAACTCCTGCTTTCTTCTTTATCTTCAGGGAGGAAAAATTTTGAAGTTTTTTCTAAAATTTTAGTAGTTTGTTTGATATTGGAAACTCATGTTTTCTTCTGTATTTTCAGTGCGGAAAAGTTTTGAGGTTGTTTTGATTCTAACAATGCGTTGTTAGTACCAAACATCAAGCAGTAAAAAGGACCAAAATCTTTTTTTCTAATAATAGACAATTTGGGTTCCTAGATTTCTTTAAGGTTTAGTTAGCACCCCGGGAGACTTTATACTTCATGAAGTTTTTGTCCACATATGTTTCTGATAAGTTTATTTATTAAATATTTCAAGTATTTTGCAAAAAAGAAATTACCATTAGATTTTCACTTTAATTACATGAATTTATGTTAATTGCCAACAACGACCAACTAATAATCAATAACTAACATTTTTGCTGCTTTTACTGATTATCCACTTTTGAGGATATCCGGCCGAACTGCAATTGTAGATGAAAATTTACAACTTTCCAAATTGAATATTTCCTTAAAGATCGCTTATTGATGAACTAAGCTATAATTCAATAAACATCGTTAGGTAACTGTCTTATACCAAAAAAGTTTAGCAAAAAGAAGCTATCTTGTCATTGATACACTTCATAAACCAACATATATAAAGCTACGATAGCACATGTTAACCAACTTAATTACGAGGAGATAATGGCAAATGACAAGCGTAGAAAATTAAGCAGAAAAAATCCAAATGTACAATTGCAATTACACCTAGATGAAAGAAGCACGTGCAGAAAAAGCACACTTCTGTCATTCAACTCGCCTTGGGCAGCCCGTGATCCGCGCAAGCAGTCGCAAATAGTAGCAGCCTGCAGCGGCACCAGCCTAATATAAATAATTTGTAAAATAACTATTGCTCACTATGAAGCCATGCCCAGACCTATCTGACAATAACGTTCTAGACGAAAAAAAAAAACGACAATCATTCTCGGCGTGCACGAGCTGAAGCTGTTTGAGATGATGTCCATGCCATCGAGCCCGGCACGAGAAAGAAGTCAAGAAGCGAATAAAGGAGCCAGCCGAGGAGCATTTAAGTGCGCAAGAAGCCAGAAGAGACGAATTACGTGCACGCGCAGCTAATATCAACGCGCAGCGCACCTAGATGGAACAATTTGTTACTTCTTATGCGCCTTCGCGTACTTATTACCGTTCATGTGTTTGGCTCGCGGCCGAAAATGCCCGCAGCGGCGAAGCCACAAAACGCAATTCGTCCACTCCGCGGACCATTCTTCTCCTCGTGGCGCGGATGTGCTGCATGCGTGCATGCGAGCTGAATGCGTCCAGCCGGAGGATGATGATGATGAAGAAGTGGTCCACGAGGCATCTTCGCTCCGGCTACTTGCATACCGCCATCACGCGAGATCCGTATGCGTTGGAATGCGAGCGCGAAATTAATGCACGGGGTGTTTTCTGAAGACCTGGGAGATTTTCAGATTGTAAATTCAGATTTGGCGAAGGATACCAGAAGGAACACCTTGAAAAAATGGGACTCTCAATCAAACTTCCACGATCAGAACACTTCCAAAAGTTATCTGCAGGTTCCAACAGATTATTTCGACAGAACTACTACATAAATTTGATTCCAGATGGTAAATTCAGATTTGGATAAGAACAGATAGAACACCTCCAATTCTTCCATTATTGAAGAAGAAAAAGAAAGAAAAAGGGACTCCCTATCAAATCACTGAAGATCATTCAGTCTCAGAAGACTTCCAAAAGGTTCAACTGGACTTCAAAATGTTACTTTTAAAGTACCACTATCAAAATTTGATTTCAGATGTTAAATTCTGATTTGGATAAGAACACCAGAAGGAACATCTCTTATTCTTCCAGTATTGAAGAAAAAAGGAACTCCTTTTCAAATTACAGAAGTTCTTCCAGCATCAGAACGCGTTCAACAGATTCCAACAGGTTATTTTTAAAGTACTAATACATAAATTTGATTACAACTAGTAAATTCAGACTTGGATAAGAAAACCAGAAGGAACACGTCAGAATCTTTCAATATTGCAGAAAAAATGAAAAATTTCCAAAGTTTCCAAGAGGTTTCATTTGGTTCCAAGTAGTAGCACTAAAATTAATATTAGTTTTAAATGTAGAAAGTTGCAATTCAGTTGTATCTGGAAATTACCTCAAACTTGAAGTTTCCAAAAGTTTTTGCTGAACTTTTTGAACACTAAAGAAATGAATTCCGCAAATGAAAATTGGTGCCAAATGTCCAAAATTATACCCAAAATATATCTGGTTAAGATTGAGTGAACATTTAAATTATGAAGTTGAATAAAAATGTATCTCAGATAAGTAACCATAAACATGACAAATGGATTCATATAAAGCAGCAAATTGCTTAGATTGGTATGAACAACAATGAAACAAAACAATTTCCGCTTGATTCATTGCACGTTTTGCCGCATTTAACGTAATTAAGATGCTATAATAGCAAGCAATGAGAAAATCATTTCAATTTTAATCCATACCTGTCAGCACAATATAATAACTAAGTGATTGTTGTACTAGTAAACAAAATAGCACCAAGAAGCATTATTATTGTTCTCATTCTCCGAGAGTAATGCGTGAAATAATGGCAAAATTTCATAATTATTACCGGTAGAATACGCAAACACGGATTAATTAAACGCAAAGCAAATACGCAAATGCTGAAGGGAAATGTTGCAACTTGCGTTCGAGATGTTACAAGGTAAGTAAATGCAAAACGCATTCTAAACGCGAAAGCAGGCAGCGCTCAATTGAAAATTTAATTACAAGCTGGCAATCAATTGCAATTAAATGAAATCCATTTCAATTTGTAGCTTCTGGCCGAGCCTGCAACCTCGTCGCAATTAAATCTTCATTTCCTCTTCGCCAGTTTTCGCTCGTTTTGCATTGTTTTTTTTTGTGATTTGTTACATTTCTAGCAAATAGATTTGTTGTTATCGTTGCAGTTACAAGTCGCAAGGACGGGATGCATTCGACTACATTCGAGATGATGTTATCATTTGTTAATCGTTTAATTAATTAAGTTTGCCTAAGCTTCAGGTTGAGGTGCATCGGGTTATTAATTAATTACTGTCGTTGTGGATTAATTCATTCGAATGGTGCGCTTTGCAAATCGAAATTACCATAAATGCGCAAATATAGCATTTAGAGAAATGATGCCCAAATGCATAAAATGTTATCATGTTTTATGCAAATAGGCAATGTTCAAGATGCGTGGACTTAATTGGAAATTAATAAATGAGTAAAATTGATAAAAAAAACGTTGTGAGGAGTTTCCAGTTTGCTAAATGCTTGTAATGCGCTCGTAAATTATGGGCGAAGTAAAGATTTCAACAAAGAGTTATTTTGCATTTTATGATTTCATTCTAAATATAGAGATGGTAATACACTATGTTCAAAATGTCTAAAATTTTTGGCAGATTTTTTTTCGAGAAATTGAGAAACTGTTACCAGAAGACTTCTTGAAGGACTCCATAGAAGGATAGTGTGGTTCAATTTTCTAAACTGTTCTAAAATAAGAAACAGGAAGAGAAGAAGATGCCATTTTTGTCATTTACCTTCAGATTCTACCATTGTAATTACGAATATCAGGTACTGCATTGTTGAATTAATGGTATAACAGAATGTCCATTCTGAACAAACTGTATGTGCAAATGCAGATTTGTTTCGTTTAGGAAATGAAGTCATATACAAATGTAAAATGGCTTCAGCGATCGGAATCGTCGCAATCACGTACCGAATGTAAAAATGTAAATACAGCTATACACACATACGGTACACCAGCTCGTTTCCCGAAGGAGACATCGGTTGCGAATCCTGGTTTGTTTATGCATGTGTTGGGCGATAAAACGAGACCGGCTTTTTTCGCACTCGGCTGGCACCATAATCGACGGATTCATTTACACTTCTCCCCAGCGCGCAATCGGCAATACCGTACCAGGTTACCAACAAGCCAGCCGTGCAGACCCATCAATTGAACGAAATGCAATCAGCAATCGCGGAAATCCATCGGGCGCCTGAGCTTGCTGCTGGCTGGTAAAAAATTATAACGTGCCAACATCCCATTTACATCTTGGCTGAGTGAAGTTGTAAACGTTTCGTCTATTATTACATTTTCTTGTTGTTGTTGCCCGGTATCAGCGCGCCAAGATTTGAAGCGTTGGCTCGAGAGCAGAAGAAAAAAAGAATAGAAATCTATGTATAATTAAACTATGTGCCCGTCCGGGATGTTGCAACTGGAAAGAAATATCGAAACAATTAAAGGCAACGTCATGGCCAGTTGAGAAAAAAGTTGGTAACGCGCGCGCGCGCGCACTCCTTCGGTTTCTGGCTACTGCTGATAATCTCTGAAATTAATTGCCTTCCATAAGGCAGCGATCCGGAGTGCTCGGACTACCGTTCGTTGCATTGGCGTTGGCCATCGGAGCAGCCTCCTCATCGGATGCAGACGGTAGCACTCTCCATTCTTCTTCGTTTTCGTGCGCGCTGTCCGTCTCCGCGATAGAGCAGTGTCTTGTTCCGTGGATGGACGAGGGACATTGGCGGCCGCAATGGCTATCATATCGCGAACAACGTTGGCACATTACGTGCCCGTCAAGACAACGCTGGCACGTCGAAAAAGAACGAAACTGGATGATAAAATTGGTAGCTGCTGCCGCATACTGCGGACTGGTAGCATTGATGCTGAAGAGGTCGGATGAATGGCAGCGAAGTTTGGGTACATGCAAAGCATTTGATATGCAATTACGTACACAATTTCGAATACATATATTCGAGTTGGATACATTGCAGGGCGTAATTGTGGACACGTGAACATGAAACGCTCGGTATGTGCCTACCAGCTGAGAAAAATGCAAGAAGTCGGTGCAGTGCGCGCGTACAAGATTGGCAGCGTGTAATTATATCCCAGGCGAACTAATATTCAAGCTCCGGATGGACGAAGAGGCAGCAATTAGACGCTGCGCGAGAAAGCAAGAATGGAAGCTAGTCAACGTTTGTGGACTCCTCGATAGCGTACCGCGATGGGCATTGCTCGATTTCCAGATTGTGGCATCCGCAGCGCGATGATGATGGGCAGCAGCAGTCGTGGGCACGGGAGGAAGATGATGGCGCGCGATGGCCCATACCATCTCGTGGATGCGGCTGATGGTGCTCCAGCTTCGTGCGCGCCAGACCCATAATCAAAGTCCAGGTGCCGTAGGCTAAACAGCCACTGCCCCAGCTACCGTTCAACAACACCACATCAATTAATACCCACGTCTTCTATATAGGGTGCTCGCCTAAATTGCGACCCATTACATCGACATTAAGATTTTTTCGGGAGCGACTCGAAATTACATCGTGGAGCATCAATGGACGAGTACCACGTGTCTGCAGCAACGGCGTCATCAAACCATCAAGCTTCAGCTGTAACTATGTGCCCGATCGTGACGCGCAATTACAACCGCATTCGAATGTTGTTCCACACGCATGTTGATTAAATGTGCTCAACACGCGCGCGCAATGAGCGTTTAAATGGTGTGCAATTGATACCAACCAATTGCATTCAATGTTTCTATGCACCTTTGCTGAAAATTGATCATTCTTTGGATGAGGGGTCAAACTTAGCTCACATCTGAAGATATCATTCTGAGAATGACATACCCTCTCTTGGATACTTGTAGCACTGTTGTAGAATAGTGCAGATAAACGCAAGAAGCTGATCTATCTTAGATCAAAGTTTACAATTGAATTTTTGGGGTACCATCAAAAGATTTCTGAAATCGACTGTAGTTTTCGAGGATCCAAGGAAGGGTTCAATCAAGGTATGGCATCGTAGTGATGTATGGAGGTGAATGCGTAGTTTATGCGCTCTAATAACACCGAACCGGAGATGGTATGGCCGAAGAAGATGAAGAATAGCTCGAGATGTGCGCGCACGAATGCCCGCACACACCTCTAATGCATATCCTCAAAGATCAGAAGTGAGGCAGCTTCGAGGCGTGTTTCTTCATTTTCAAGTTCGCCGTGCCAACCGAGTTGGAAGCCAAATAAGAGCAGCACGAATCATATTCACGTACATCTACATCGGCTCGTGATGATGATGAATCGAATCAGGAGCATGTTAATTTAATGTCTATAAATCAAATTACCACAAAAAAGAGTCTCGTGTGTGGAGTAACTACTGCGATACTCGTACATCAACGATACACTTGTTGGGAGGCGTTTTTGTCGACATTTTTTTCCCGTAATAACATGTCATAGCCATAAAATGCCGGCCGCAGATGGCGAAGAAACAAACAGCGCCGGAACGTAAATGGTAAAAAGGCATTAGAAACGCATGCACGCATGATGAAGAACCCGAAATGATATGCGCATTCTCGCATGTGCGCGAAATCAGATGCGAATCTATTACCCATTATGATTGGCTCTAAACTGGTGAATTATATGCGCGACTTGCAGATTCCAGAGCACCTCGAACCGGATGGGAAACTTCGTGATATATGCAGGTATCTCTGCATGAATATTTCACTCAAATGCAGAAAAGTATACAGAATGGACACAACAGGATTACGGGAAGATATGCGGGTCGTTTGGAGTCAATAAATAGTTGTCATGGATTTGTTGGTAATATTATGTTGAAGGTATGATACGCAAATTTATTTCCTTTTTTCCAGGAGAAAATGCACTGGAGAATTTGAAAGGAAGAACATTCCCGTTTCAATAACATTTCTCTAGAGAAATGCTATTGTCAATTTAATTTGATCTCGGAACTAGAAGTCTAATTCTAATTTAATGTTCTTTCGATTGCCGTTTAGACATTTATAAAATTCTATCTAGAAATGCTATTGGCATTGTCGTCAATTTAGTCTAAAATGTTCATTTTTAAACACTCGTTTTCCTATTTAAATGTTGTCTATTTTCTGATAACTGTCTCTCGGTAACTGGCGGACCTATAAAAATGATTCCGACGCAGTTTTATTGCAAATTTAATGTACTTTCAAATGCGCTATAGAGATTTGCAAAATTCCGCCGTGAAATGCTATTGGTATTGTCGTCAATTTAAGTTGACGTAGTGATCAGGTTGACTTAATCCTTTATGTATTATCTCGGAACTGGAAGTCAAATTCTAATTGTTTAAACCTTGTTTCATAGATAATTTAATGTACTTTCGATTGTCGTTTAGACTTTTGCAAAATTCCATCTAGAAATGCTATTGGTATTGTCGTCAATTTGGTCTAAAATGTTCACTTTTTAGCTCCCGTTTTCCTATTTAAATGATGTCCATTTTCTGATAACTGTTTCTCGGTAACTGGAGGACCAATAAAAATGATTCGACCGCCATTTTATTGCAAATTTAATGTTCTATCAAATGCGCTATACAGATTTGCAAAATTCCGCCGAGAAATGCTATTGGTATTGTCGTCAATTTTATTTGACATATTGATCAGGTTTACTTAATCCTTTATGTATTACCTCGGAACTGGAAGTCCAATTCTAAAAGTTAAAACCTTATTTTATTGATAATTTAATGTACTTTCGATTGGCGTTTAGACATTTGCAAAATTCCATCTAGAAATGCTATTGGTATTGTCGTCAATTCAACTTAAAATGATCATTTTTAACACTGATTTTCCTATTTAAATGTTATCTATTTTCTGATAACGGTTTCTCGGTAACTAGACGATCTGTAAAAATGATTCAGGCAACATTTTATTGCAAATTTAATATACTTTTAAATGCGCTGTAGAAATTTGTAAAATTCTGCCAAGAAATGCTATTGGTATTGTCGTCAATTTAATTAGACATAGTGATCTGTATTACTTAATCTTTTATGTATTATCTCGGAACCTGAAGTCCAATTCTAAAGGTTAAAACCTAATTTTATAGATAATTTAATGTACATCCGATTGGCGTTTAGACATTTGCAAAATTCCATCTAGAAATGCTATTGGTATTGTCGTCAATTCAGCCTAAAATGATAATTTTTAACACTGATTTTCCTATTTCAATGTAGTCTATTTTCTGAATACCGTTTCTCGGTAACTGGAGGACTTATAAAAATAATTCCAACACCATTTTATTGCAAATTTAACGTACTTTCAAATGCGCTATAGAGATTTGCAAAATTCCTCCGAGAAATACTATTGGTATTGTCGTCAATTTAATTTGACGATCAGCTGCAACTTTTCTATCAGCTTTACTTAATTCTTTATTTGTAGATCTTCTTCGGTTAGTCATCTCAGATAGGATTTCCATTGATAAATAGAGATTTCGCCAATCGATGGATCGATAGATATATCAGCATCGACAATAGGCAAGTTCGAATGACAAATGACGCGCATTTCGAACATTATCGGCTTACTTGAAAGTCGACTTGACGCTCGCGCATGGAAGAAGCAATAAGCCATCTAATAGATCGCACTTAAAAGGCATCAATAAGCACGCCATTTAGCCCATCAAGCAGTGGTATTGACTCAAGTCGGCAACCCACAGCAACGACAGCAATTCAATCCATCGCGCGCGCCTTGGTTCAATAATATCCTGCCGCGTATTCACCTAAGCACTTTTGCAACAAACACGGACAGCATAGAGTACCGAGCACAAATACAAGCCCGAGTACCAGATAGATAACATCACGTCAATCAAGCGAGTCAAATGAATATTTCTGCGGCGAAAAGAGGGTTCGATCTTGGCAGCGCTGATCGAACAGGCTGATATGAAGCAATGCCAGGCAAATAGATTCATGGTTAGTTGGTAGGCATTCAAATTGTATAAAATACATGATGCTAAAGTAGTCACAAGACGGGTATCAAGGTGGAAATGCAAAATAATATAAATGGGTACAAAAATTATCATAAATAAGTCCGAAGATGTTTGTAAATGTGATCGGAGGACTTCTACAAAACCAGAAAACAAATAAGAAAGAGGTACCACTACTTGAGTTCAATTCAACAATTTGGATTGTTGGTCCAAGGTCCATCTGAATTTTTGTTAGTAAGACTAAGACAATCCACGTTCTGGTATTCCAAAACTATCTAAACATTTAATAGTCTATACCAGATCTCAGATGATCGATATCACTATCAGTATCACAACTTGGACTGCTCCCTTCAAGGCAGTTTCCACCTTTCTTTTAGCATGGGATACCAATTCGGTCTTCACTCTTCCGAAGCAAATGTTTTCCTATGGATACTTCAAGAAAACTAAACAAGTCAAACCTACGACTTTGGTTGATATTAATTGGTATACCTTCTAATTCTTGGATAACTGTTAAACTACTGTCCAATATTAACTTATCCACTAGTAGCAACCAAACTAACTAACAATAAGGTAAAATCCTTTTGACTAACTGTATTTCAGATCCAACTCATATTCTGTTATCACTTACAATGCGAACTTAGGTTCCTATAAGAAGGTAAACCCTAGAAATTGAGACTATGGTCAATTGAAGTTAATTTTTAGAGATCTCCATCCATAATCATCTCCATAGTGGTATCCTCATTGTCAGCTGCAGTTTATGGTAGGTTTGAACGTGGAAGACCATCTACATACAAAACGCGAAGAAAAAAGCTGGTATGCGGTGGTCGCGTGAGATGATCTCTTAGCTCATGCAGATCGCGCACGTATGGGGCGTTCGAACGGGACGACGTTTGATATTCCCGGAGACACATTAATACGCAATCAGGCGTCCTCCGTGCGCCAGCTGAATTTTCGCATTGGATGTGATTATACCCTACCTGTATAACTTAGCACAACTCTTTGATGGGTAGACCATCTCGGTGCGCCCTGGCCGGGCAAGTCTGCACCTATCAATATGGAATTTATAAGAGTTCCTCGACGACTCGCGCATGCCACCGCTTGGTGGTACCCGTAATAATGATGAAGGCACCCGAGACCGGCAGCAGATAGATGGGCTCGATGGCCGGCTCCGAAGCACCGGGCGCGGCTACCGTACGGCCCCCGGGGCTGCCTTCTTATAATTAAAACGAGGCTACAATAAAACACCAGACACACGCACGTTTCGTGCTTGGCGCACGAGTTCGCGGCCAACGAACATGAGCTCTGTCCAAGAAGTACCAACTACTTCTTCATATACTCTACAAATGTACCAACCAATCTGCTAACTAGTGTTTTTCAAGGTATACAGTGTGGATGTCTCTGAATATTACCATTCAGCTATTGGTCATTGCTGACGTGGCATTTTGAAGGTATCACAAATTCGTACTACACTTTTTCCTCCTATGATGCATGGAAAAATCCAATGTGACTCTTGGTTAATTAGAAGTTCATTAGATGCTGTAAGAAGAGAAATGGTATGACCATCGACCATGGTAGCAGTTGAAGATGTTCAAACTGTATGTTATGGTACATTCATGGTACGTTTCTTCAATGAAGAATTTTCCCTTGGGGATAATTTTTTCTACATGCATTCTTCACAACAATGCCAACAGCTATGACGCATGATACCTACACGTTCATTAACTTTTGTTCCAACAACTGGTGCGCAATCTTCCAATTCGATTTTATAACTTAAAACCATGAAGTATACCACTGCTAATAAGTAAGTAATACGAAGTTGGGAAAGAACTCGAAAAATTATAGGTAGTCAGAAAGGCTTCATAAATTACCAAGAATTATTGCCAATATTTTGATTATACCTAGATGAATACAAACATAATCAAAATAAATTAATATTTTTAAACCGGCAGACAAACTTGCGTGATCCCGAAGAGCATGTTAATGCGTTGGCTATAACTGCAATATATTTCGGCTAAGAAGCAACAGAGGCACGTATCATCCTCAACGGTTATTACCGAATCACTTTCATTATCGACGCGGCGTTTGCTGCTGATGCTGGGTGCATCAATGGCCCAAAGCTATTGATTGTGGCCACGGTGGCTGCGGTGGCCACATAAACGTTGCACGTACCTGTTTAACGTGCCTCTGGAAGTTCTTCATCGCCATTAATTTGATGCATGCATTTTCTGTGTGCTGCACGCTTCGAGTACAGTAGCTCTTCAGATGATATGGAAGTTATAATAGGTAATGTGTTTTAATATCATGATGGCCATACCATCATAATATCAACGAAATACATAATTACGGAATAAGTGCGGAATTTTAATGTCTTCCACATAACGTTGATGGTTGCACAAGATGCCGATGAACGGTTCAAAAATACTTTGGTAATCGATTCCCTTATAATAGAAATTAACGACATTAAGTAGCAAACTGATCAAGATGCTAAAATATCAATGCAGGAAATTCATTCAATGTTCCATAAACTTTAAGTAAACTCAGAAAAAGGCTTCCTGATTTTAAACATCAAACAATGATAGAAAAGGTGCGATTCTTTAGATTCTGACTTGAAATAATGACAATTGCATCTCATAAGGTTTGGTCCATATTTGCAGAATTTAAAATTCACTTTTTTTACTTTCTTTCATATTATAAGTTTCTAGTTATACTTTGACAAATCTTGGAAGAAAATTCACTGATGAAGCTCTTGGAAGAATGATTTATTAATGGGACCAAATAAAATTTGCATTTTTACCTTCAAGAAGGATATTTAAAGATTTAGCATATTTACTATATCAAAACGTAGGAAAGGTGCGATTCTTAAGATTCTGTCTTGAAATATTGACAATGGCATCTCATAAGGTTTGGTCAAAATTTGCAAAATTTAGAATTCATGAAGAATTTTGTTACTTTCTATCATATTATGAGTTTCTAGTTATCCTTTGTCAAATCTTCGAAGACAATTCACTGTTAAAGTTCTTTGAAGCAAGATTTCTGAATGGGACGAAATAAAATTTGAAGAAGAATTTCAAGAAAGAAATACAGATTTAGCATCTGCTAAATTAAAAGGTTATAATTTTCATTATCAGAATTCCTCATAAACTTTAAATAATGACCGTTAAATTCTTGTGTACTCAAAACTTCTTTTTGATTCAATTAACATCTAAAAATGTAGATGTTTCAAAAGTCTAAACATGCATCATATAAAACTATCAAGAAATAGCCACAACCAACTTAAATCCATGCAATTTAAATATTTTACTATGATAGCTACAACTCATGCCAATCATGCCAATCAAAAGAAAATTGTCTTAACAATTTACTGGCAAAATTGAAATTTGTTTTAATGTAGGCATGCACAATCAAACTATAGAGAAATAATATGTGAACATACAATACCTTGATTGGGTAAATTTGGATGCATATAAAAGAAAACACAGATAAAATTTTCATCAATTGGCACTCGATGAAACGCCAATGTATTTTATTAATATCGACAGATATAAAATTTCATATCAAATATATCTATGTATTTATATATTACGTATGTATATGCATGTTGATATGTATAATAATGTTAATAATAATAAGACCTATCGGCAATATATTCATAAATAGCTATAAAATATATATTTATGTAGAATTTATGTATGTGTTGGTCCTTCTGCTTCGAATTTTTTATGCTTCAAATCATAATAGTACGAATATCATCGAGCATGTGAGTAATTTCGATACGAGTGTTTGCATTGAGATTAATCATAAATATGTACAACTTAAACGTTAGTGTATACGTTTGTATAAAACGTTGCGAATTTGTGATAGAATGCGTGTTTGCTTATCTGTTTTTTTATTAAACGTAACTAACGAACTAACAAAACAAAACAAAGAAAAATCACAGAAAATGCCTCTTATACATTATCGTAATAATTAGTGGCTTAATTAATTAAAAAATATAGAAGTATATCCATAATAATGGAGTACCAATCAAAGCAATATATTTACATATTATTTCATTCGTTGCAGCTCGTCGTTGTGTGCGTGTAATAAGTAATGAATTAATGAAATAATAAAAATAAATGTGAATGCTGGATGTGGTGAATTAATATGCTGGCTGCCTTCTGCTTGGTCTCTCTGACTGCGAGTGCTGCATCAGTACCAGCAGGTATTCATGTAAATCGACTAATTAATGTGCGCAGTGGAGCCAATTAGCCGCAGAAAACACGAATTAAAAATCATAATAACAAATATGGATTAATTCCAATATACCAAGTGCGTTCGTTCGATTTGTCTTTGCAGGAATTTCCTGCCGTTTGTGTTATTTTTAGAAATCATTTATGCAAAAATGATGGGCTTTCAAATGCTATTTAGGTTTAATTTGCCATATCAATAAAAAACAAATATTCCCACAAACTGAATTCAATTCTTGTATGTGTTTTTTTTTTCATGGTAACCAATTAAGGAACCACAACATGGAGATTAAGATCTTTTGAAATTCGTGGTATATTGGAAATAATTCGTGGACAAAAAGCGATGCATTCTAATTCGTGTTTTCCAAGGACGATGATTCAATTTGATTCAAGATAAAACCCCGTTGAAATCTCCACAATGCACAAACTACATCTGAATTTGATCCTACATAGCTTTAGTACTCGTTTAAATTAATACGCTTTATACAAAACTTTACAAGTGTTGTGACTATTTCTCGACTTATTTACGAGCATATCTTTCGTATCTCGCGTTCGATTGTTGTTTTTGCATGCAACAATAACAAACAATTTTCCACGATTTTCCACAAGACTGGAGTGCGTACTTCGTCCTTCTAGCCTTGTTTCCTCTTCGCTTTCGGCTTACCTGTATGCAGAAACAGATGATTCTTAAGATTCGTGTGCTTGGAGAATCCACGTGAGCAGATGTGACATTTGAACGGCCAGGATCCCGAATGGACGTACATGTGGCTTCGAAGATCTCCAGGAGTCGGGAATGATTTGCTGCACAGATTGCATTTGTGTGGTTTATCCTGGAACCAAATAAAATCAACCATTAGTCAGGGATTACTTGAACGATATGAACAATTTAATCAATCAAGAAAATTTCATGTGAGGTAATCACATCTTGAAGGAATTGATTTCGTCCATTGCAGTCGAACATCAGCACCGACTCAAATTAGAAGAATGAGTAATGTCGGCGTTAATGGTCGACCGCTGGTGTTGTTTCAATGTTTCATTATGCGTCCGGCTATCAGTAAATCTTTTCTCACACGCATCCCAATTTATACGGATGGTCGGCGTGCCACGTTCATATATTATGCGTGCATACTGCGTAATAATGGTCTGCGGTCTGCGCACGCTATGCCACTGCAATGCACATTCATTTCTTGCGCGCTTCTAGTTCTTCAGCAGCGAAGGCAGCATTGATGATGATGAGATTGCCGTTGTTGCTCTATTTCATTGATGATGCGCGCTCCTCTCGCCTATCTATTGTCTGCCGAAGAGGTTGGTTCCAAAGGGCCCGCCGGGCAATTTTAATCGTATATCTACCGGTTTATGAAGAGCGCTCTAGATGCGCTCCTTTGCGCAGCTACTACATCTATTTATTCGAGAACAAATACACGAAAGTTAATTTAAGTTTCGAAATTCCAATCAATACACTTGGGAAGGTGCATTTTTCAAGGCTTCTTAATCATTGGACCTACTTCACAGTAGAATTTTGATTTTGTTCCTTCACTCTTCACAATCATTTTTCCTCATTTGCAGTAATTTCAAAATGCAACTTTGTTTCTTATTTTTGATGGTTAGTAATCAAAATTATTACAATAGCATATAATACCAACATAAAATCTAATCATTTCAATTATAGCTTCATCAAGCATGCAACAATAAAACTTTCAGAGAATTTTCCTCCACAATTCAAACAATAATCGTTCATTCGTGCTTGCCACATATGGTTCTAAGACTGTATTGTGCGTGGTGAACAGTGGATGCCATTAATGAAAATGAATAAAATACGTTTGCATTGTGGGAAAAAGTTTCGAAGCCCAGGCCCATCCGTTCTAGAAGGTCTTAACGTCCCTTTTTGCGTGGTATCTGGCTGGGAAGGTAACCGACCAGCGAAGGTAAGAAGACGTAAGGTGCTCCGCCAACAAGTAACAAACAAGAAGGCAACATAAGACAACAGGTGCCTCGGACTTCCGGCCTTCGCGAAGGGAATTCACCACATCGGTGCTACAAGCCGAAGGCGAAGAAGAAGGTGAGGACGAAGAGTCAAGTCAAGTGGTACGTATTTTAAGACGTTACCGATATTATCTATTCATATGTGTGTGTTGTAATCGTTTTTTTTTTTACTTATTGCCCGCTGGAAGACGACGACCGTGAAGATGTAACGAACGAAGTGTCTTCCCATTGATGGTGAGGAAGGAAGACCGTTATGGCGTAATAGCCAACGGACCAACGGTCGAAAATCAACGGTTAGAAATTAATGAATTTCGGTATTATAGGTGGGTAAAATTGGAGTAGACGAGTTTCAGTTTTATGTTTCTGCAAATTACTTCAAAGAATCACTTACTATCCAAAGAATTACTTCCAAAATCCAATAATTGGTTTGGCAAATTCTCTTTCTTTCAGAAGTATTTGTACAACTTGCAGAAATTCTTACTTCAAGGAATTGCAAAATTTATAAATGATGACATCAGAAAATAGAATTTCATTCAGACTTTCAAAATTCCTACAAATTTTTTCCCCATCAGTAGATCATTTGTCATCTGCTAGATCCAACAATCACCAACATCCTACCAAATCTACCAAAGAAAATCTTCACCTGCTAATACATTTTGATGACAATGATGACTTTTTTCCGCCATCAAAAAGAAACCCTTGAGTAGTTACATCATCATCACCATCCTCGAAAGCCATGTGAATGTAACACATGATATATTTCAAAGTATACAATGACCCAAAAGAATTCCACAATTTTTTGCTTCTTCCCGTCCTCGATGCTGCCTTCACTCTATGTTTACGTACGATTTGGTGGCATAAAACCAGCCTTTCCATATGCCACTTTATCATCATTAGTCTCATGTTATAAGAGGATTAGGCGAAGAGCACACCACCGAAAAAATAACATCAGAATTTATAATAGAGCACCACCGGTCGTCGCATCCCCAATTAGACGAACCCAACACAAGGCATGCCAATCTACAAGAAAAAAGGTACAAGACAACCTGCCCCCATGCACCTGTAGAGCACCAACGAACAAATAACATCAAATAACACTTCTTTGCCTTTTTTGGCCCCTCTGCTGCGACCGATGTTGGTCGGAATTAAGCATCGTTATGAAATTGGATAACTTTATATCAGTTGGAGATCAAGGCAACTTGAGCTTTCAAGCTTTTGATTGTGAAGGGTCCTTCGGTTTGATGATGGAAACCCGGGATGGAATTAAAATTGAGGAAACGTCAACAAATCTTGCCAACCGGTAGTAAAATATCAAACCGTTTTGATGCCATATGTTTGGGCATATGGTTATTAGCTCAACGATATTTTTAAACATCCCAAATGTCTGTCCAAAATTTGTTTTTGAAGTAACCCTACAGTTGAAGAACATAAATCATTTTACGAAATTAAGGAAACTCCAGAAACATTTGCTGCTTCAATTTTTTTTTCTAGATAATTTCAGGATATGTATATTTTCTACTCTCTCGACTAGGGAATTCAATTTTCTGAAGAAGTTACAAGAAGTAGTTTCTTCCAACGAAAGGGATACCAACAAAACAAGTGAATTTTCCTTTGTTGATTTTTTATAACACATGATTATTTCTTCATGTGCACCTCTTGGCTTACTGCATATATTATGGCAGGTTCTCACGTTGATGATGCGTGCAATAAGTAAAAGACCATAGTAAGACGATACGCACTTGAGCCTTCCCCTTTTTTCACCATGGACATTCGGATTAACGAACAAACCCATGGGCATTTCACTTGCGCGATGAACGTAAGGTAGTCAAGCAAGGAAGACGACGTTATTCAAGACGCCATCAGCATGAAAAAGTGAAAAAATCCAAGAACCGTGGCTTCTCATCGTGGGCAGAGTGAAGACTTTAGGGGAAGAACTATACACATGTTACAATGTTTGTTTCTGTGTACAACTCAAGTGTGACGACGAAGAAATATTTCTGAAACACATATGTATCAAGCGCGACAAAGCCAGGTTCCCACGACTAAACAGGTTTTGTTCTTATTCGCGGTTTAATTTTTGAATTCTTCATTAGCAAAGTGAGGGTACCACATCACAACCTCTCCGAAGAGATTGTCTTTCTGCCCAGTGCCCTACATAATCAGGACCCATTCTTGCAACCGCCACTCGTCGTTCGAATTGTGCGTGCTGCGTGCCCAACTCTTTGTCAGTTACCATCTTACATGCGAACAATTAAGCCAATGGAAACATCCATAATAATGCGACGACTTGTGGGAAACCGAAAACAACACAATTGTCTCGGTTTTAATGCCTCCAATGCGAGACAATGGCAGCCAAGTTCATATCACGTAACGAGCAGTCCCACTTGAACCGAGAGTGAAAGTTCAAGGATGGTCTCGAATTGATTCCCATCTGATTACCAACCACCCATCCAGACCGTAAAGTGCTCCTACCTTAATGTGTGTCATCCTATGATAGTAGAGGTTCGAGGAAGCGGTGAATCGCTTCAGACAGACTGGACATTGATGGGGTTTCTCGCCGCTGTGGATGCGCCGATGGGTGTTCAGCGACGAGGAGGTGCTGAATCCTTTCCCACATACCATGCAGACGTGTGGTTTCTCCCCTGTTATTTCACAGACGTCATTAATCGACCCGCAACGTAGCATTACCCACAGATGAATTAAATGAGTGGTTAACTCTGGTAATTCACCTGACAACTTTTTTACATAATTAGAAGGTGTGGATGGGTACCTGTATGTGTCCGCATATGACGTTTTAATAACGATGGTCGATCGAATGCTTTGGAGCAGACCGAACATGGCAGAAGAGTGCGTTCTCGAGGTCTTGCACGTGGTGTTGGTGCTGGGGTATGGTTATCTGGTAAGTCACCCTGGGAGCTGGCCGCTGATGAATCCCCTGAGACTGATTTACCTTCATCTTCGGCACTTGGTGGTGATCCAGAAAGAGCCCTCGAAAGCAGGGACATTGATAAATCCAATGGGGAATCTGTACCGAAGAGAAACCAATGTAAATTTCCAAAAGTTTGAAGTATTATTGGAGTTGGTCAAGCAGAAAAGTGATTTAAATTTACAGCTAAACATGACCGCAAGTTCAGATTAATATGAATTATGAAATTTGGAAACTTTCCTATGTAAGCTGTGGTTTAATTGAAGTTACCTACCTTCAAGTATGGAATCCATGGTTTGTCTGTACAAAGAGGCGCGCATTCGGACGAAGAAGAGCTCTTCGGGTCGTTCAGGCAAGTAGTATACCAGAAGTTCGGTGTCGGGTGGAATTGGTTTGACTGCTTCGTAGACGGGCTCACCTCGGACCTTGGTCGCGACCAAATTCACGGCTGGACTGAAGGCATTAGCGACGCGTACAAATCGCACCCAATTACAGTGTCGCACCTTGCGCGCGCCAACCATCGAGATCTCATCGTAGCAGCCGAATCTGTGTCTGATCTGTAAGCCCAACAAAAACGCACCATTAAAAAACGACCGGGCTGCATTAATCAAACAAGTAAAACAAACGGCCGAGGGACACAAAAGGCACGAAAGGCATACCACGTCATTCTTCGGCGGGGAAAAAACGACTGAATTAAATGGAGCCGAAAAATATTTGTACACAAAAAGCCATTCCCTGCAAGTTGAGACGCGCTAATTCGCAACGCGTTAATTATGTCGTTATAATACCTTCCTACAGCTCGTTTTTTTCATGGTCGACGCGTCGTTCCACACGACCTCCCTCCACCTCGGCGTAATTAATTAGACGTTAACGCCATTGTGGGCAAAGGCGCCAGAAATCTTATGGCTGGTTTTGTATATGGGAGCAATCAGGGCGAAATAAAAACGCCGAAAAAGGATACGTTTATATTAGGCATTCAACTCCTATGACTTCTTATTGCTTGCACGTCGCAGTCGTCCGTACTACAGCTCGTCCTCTCGGTGCTCTTCGTCCAACTTCTAGTTGCCCCATTCGGGATCTGGGGAATTATAGCAATGTTTATTTATGTGGCACGGCCCCATCGATTCCAATCCGCATGCGGCCGCGCGCGCCCGGCTTTGCCTTGTTGCTCTTGCTGGCTCACCTCTTCGACGGTCTTCACCAGCGGGCAATGTCTGCGGCGGCGAAGATCACAGGAGGCCTGCGCGGCCGATCTTCGCCGGTGGGGTGTTCGATATCATGGGGACAGTAGCGCTCGATCGCGCTCCATTACATCTCCTCCTCGATCAATCTATCCGCGCAATGAATTCTTGCGCAATGTCGGCGTAATTCGCCACGGCACGGACACTGTGTATGTGCGCTGCTGCTGCTTCTTCTTCGGGTGAAGTATGTAACTTCTGGTCGCCATCGTCGCGGAACCGTCGGTGCAAACAAGGATTTTATAATATCACACGGGGCGGCTTCGCTTTGTCCCATTGTCTTTTCGCCATTTTTCCCAACTCGCGATTTTCAGGCGTGCACCAACTCGCGGCTTCAGCTACCGGTCACCTATTCTCTTCCTCCGGCCTTTTATACTTCACCGACGCTTGTTGCCGGCATTCTTGCTTTCATGTGTCCTCGGAGCGCTCTCGTTGATTGTAATTTCTTGTAGTTTACGTAAAGTCTCATGGGCACCGAAAAACTGGCTAACTATTCGAAGATTTCGAAACTCTCCGGGCATACCTTCAAATAATCAAGGCGCTGAGGATGTTTCAGACATCTGGATACCATAAAGCTCTCATTTTATTAATTCCTCAACTTCGGGATATCAAGAGTTTAAAATTTAGAAAATTCTAAGGTCTTCTAGTTGAAGGTATCCTTAGATGGACCATTCAGCAGACTACCATTCATACCACATCTTCGACCTTCTCTGTTAGGATCAGTCACTGGTTTTGCTCGAAGGGACCAGTGAATCAGCATGCAAAGAAGGGGCCAGAAGATGGGCAGAAGATGCATCGCAGGAGCAGCAGAGAAGACATGGCAGTGGCTATAAGTCTGGTACGTAGGCGATGATGTATGTGAGAGCGGTCGGGCGTGTGTAATTCGGGACCCCTTGGGGCGCTATTAGGTCGTGGCATTCGATTGCCTCGCATTCGATACCGATACCAATACCGATACCGATGATGATGATGCCGTCCACATGCACCAGCATCCATACGGGCATGCACCAGATACAAGAAGCGAAGGCATGAATCGACGAAGGCGGCGCACAAAAACAACACCGACCGAAACCGATGCGAGCGCTCTTGCAGCGGACGACGTTTAATTTATATTCAGTAGCCGGCCACTTTAGAACAAGGAGACTTGCATGATTATAAATTGCCATATCGGCACTTCCATTCCTCGTCCCAGCTCTTCGGGGTCGGGCAGTAGCGAGCCGCGTCAATAAATTAAAAATGATTTCTTATCATCTTTTCCATTACTTTTCCCTTGTTTTTTCTCTCCGTGCTCTCCGACCAATCTCGGCGTATAATAACTTGCTGGTGAGCTTCGCGTGCTTTGTGGATGACATGTTGCTAATTACGTAAGCAGCTTTTTGGAATGTTCGCATCCAACGACGAGCGCGCAGACAAAAATAAGCGTGATCTATTCCACAATTCCGAGCGTGCAGCGCTACAATACCAGTTTGAACGGATGTAATTATATTCCCTTACGGTAGTGATCTCTGCACTCCGAGGTTAATATCTTGGATACAGAGAGGTGCAGTAACTTTTGGGACGGTTGCTCTTGAGTGGAGTACCTTCAGTTGATGTAGATATCACTGTGGTTTTATTAGCTTGGCTTTTGCTGCGGATTGTAAGAATGAGGTGAAGTCGGTGTGTGATTTCTTTGCTGGTGTGCTCGAGTACTGGTTAATGAGTGGTTCACCTGTTGGCGCCCGCCGTTTTATTGCTGCATTGCACTTGCAAGCGAGCGGACAGCTTGTAAGACACCTTTGAGCTTTTTACGACTGGCGCGTAGAAAATCAAAACGCAAACTTGTTCCGAGATTATTAATGATTTTGTTTCGTCAAATTAATTCTGCAACATATTTCATTATTAGTTACACAACGTGTTCTAATGATTGCTGTCCATCAGAGCTCTAAACGTTGTCAAACATCATTTCAAGACCTTCATGTTAGTACTTTACAATTGCTTCCAGAAATCATTCAAAAACCGAAGTTTTAGTCTTCAAAGTTGCAGAAATACCTAGTATACCTTCAGAGTCTTAGATTGGTATAGTGAATTTTGGAATGAAAAGTTGAATGAGTTTAATTGATTCGTTCATTCATTCAGCCTTACGATTCATTAATCTTTACAACCACATCTGAAAGCAACACGAAGCAATTCATTAAGATGGGTCTCCCTAATAAACTCAAGAGATCAGGAGAAGGTACAGCTTTGGACCACAATGCACCACTCCATTTCCCATGCAGGACCCATGCGGACCCAACATCCACATGGTTAAAGGTCGAAGCATTTGTTTAATGAAGCTTGGAATGGATGGGATACCTCATTCTTTTGGAGCGGTACCTGCAATAATGACCGCAAAAAAAGTTAATTGAGCCATAGATGCCGATCTAATCTCGGGCCATATCCATCCAACCCATTCGGGTCGTTTCTATAAATCTATAAAAGGGTTACCATGTTATTAGATTTGTCGAGTCAAACCGTGATTTCCTTTTCGTTCATTTGGTGTGCTTTAATTGGAGCAATATGGTACATCAGGTATCAAAATAAAGGAAATCGTACTGTAAGATTTTGTAACCTTCTGGTTTCTTGAATGCAATAATAGAGGAAGTCTCAAATTATTTCATTAAAGATTCTTCCAACACGAATTTGATGGTACGACCTGAAGTAATGAGTGCTACTTGGAAACTTTCTGGTATTAGCATGGAGAGTTAAAAATGATGAAGGCAGATGAAGTACAACAGGAAGGAGAGATGCATAAAAGCTTCTGGGCACAAGAGCGGGTATGCACATTTATTTGTGCACCAAATCGGTAATGAGCCGATTAATAACTGGAGCGTATAGAGGAGAGGCCCGACTCTCAACTTTGGTTCGTTGGTTCGTTGGTGCTCTTGACTTGCTGCTGAAGATGCTGATGCCGAGTGCTGATGTCGAGCCAAGGAAGCGGTCGGTTATTCCGACGTGGACAGTAGCAGCTCATAACCTGCCACACCCAAGCCTGATAAAGCGAGACGCTCGCAGAACTCCTTCGATGAGTTCAAGTGAAAGACGCATCTCTCAGCATCCAGAGCACACACACACACATAGCTCGAGGAACAAGCCGCGTTGATTTCAATGCGGTTCACCTGAAGACGTAGATGCATCCTCGTTACACCCGTTATTATATCCTACATCCTAGCGTGCCATACATTAAACTTCTTCTTCCTTCGGCTGGTGCTGCGATTGCAGAGTGGACCATGGACGGCGGCTTGTTATACTTTTGCCGCGCTTGTACGCGCACACAACCGGAGGATGGTTGCTGGCTCCATTCTTCATTCCGTGGCTGCCGTCCTATCATATCGTAATGAATAACGCGCCGTATAAAGGCATGGCATCACCGAGAGCACCAGCATCGGTCAGTCCGACCGAACGGATCCAGTATGCGCCGCGAGCACTTCTTGGTATATATGGGCAGGAGGCATGGTAGATGGTAGGTAAATGGTGGCGAAGAAGTTCGCTCCGGTTAATATCGTACGCGAGCCGCTGGTGGCTGGTGCCGCTTAGCGATGGACATGAAATGCTGGAACACGCATAAGTTGAGCGTAAAATCGGCGCCGAATGGTAGGCCGAATGGAAATCATCTTGGTTGTGGAGGAAAACGATGATGGCCTAAGGGGTCGCGCTCGCTGCCATTCGAGTGGATGCTACCGATCTGCACGCAACGTATGAAGAAATTACCAGTGGTATTAGTCGAGTGATCATCGAAGTATTAATGATATCTTTCATGGTAATTGGGCTTTATTCAATTTCCTACTAATGTCATGTTATTTCGAGTATACTGGTCATGGTGTTCACTCAAGGATGGTATAAGAAATTTAGCCAAGGAAGGTTTGAAGATTTGAATAAATATTTCAAAGTGGATACCCAATCATCTAAAAATTCCGATGGTACCTCATAAATTTGATGCAGAGACTTCTGGATTGATTCCAGAAGTATGTGATCCCTTAATCATTCTAATCATCAAGGAGAATTGTCCTCCACATTTTCCCATCAGTCATTATTTCTCTGAAGATGGCTTTAGGTCAGAAAAGATCATCAAGGGTCTAGGTAGAAATCCCAAAATTAAAGACTATCCTTATTTTTGCAAGCCTGCTACCTTCTTAGTATTTGGTAAGAATTTTAACTATGAAACCATCATATCAGGAGCAATTTATTGTAATCATACAAAATCATGGTAAGAAAAAGTATTTCGCCCTCTAATGACCCTCTAATGATTCTATGACCTTCTGGTACCTTATTAGAGTACTAATACAATTTCTAAATATTGATGAGTTCTCTCATTTTTACTGTTCAACAACAATACATTGATATATTTCTTGAATTTCCAAAATTGTAATGATACTATATGCAACCTTCCTTTTCGTTTCATATCAATCGCCACCTTCAGTCACCTTCTCAGTAGTATTTTCGGGTCGCGTGATCTCGTTCGTCTCTACACTGTTTAGTTATCTTCTGTGCGGTGAAGCTGTCGTTTTCGGGACTTAAAAATTATAATGTGAAACGACCACGTGAGTGTATTTCGAGTAAAAAGACTAAATCGGAGCTGGAACCCCAAGACCAACCTGGACCAGGCCACGAGTCTTCATTATACTTCTGTGGGACCTCAGCACATTTCCTGAACCAAGGTCAGAAAATCATGTTATACTTGTTGTCAGCCATGAAATGTAATTTTGATAACAGCGCATTCAACATGTTTTCTCGTCTACATGTTGAATATAATTTGGCAAACTGTAGAACATTAGAATTATACCCTTGTATCTGAAGAAGTTAGTGCTAAAGGGTTCAGAATCAGTGACACCTATAAAATCAGAGGGACTTGCTTCAAACGTGCAAAAAACATGAGCAATGAAATGTTTCGGCATCACGTAATCGTGGCTCACGCGTTACATTTAGTTCCTCTGGCTCGTGTTCTCTGTACCGATTGTGAGTTCATTTCGCCTCAGCATTGAATACCTCATATTCTATCGTGTGCTCTTCCACAACTCGCGCCATCTCATCAGACATGGAAGCAATAAGTGCGAGCCGTACGGCAAAATAAAGTAAAACATCGAGCAAGCAGGCAACAAACTTGATGGAGGCACGTGCACAATCACTTTTTCTCTTCATCTCTTCCTACATTTCCAAGTGTTTTTACACTTATTTCTACGCTTTATTGCAATGCGATCAGCAAAGAAGCAGCGCTATCATCGAAACGTGCATTTGTTCTAACAGCTGCAGTTTGTTCAGCCACAACCAACAACAACGAAATGATGATGGTGATGAGCTGCAGCGAACAGGCCGAGAAAAACTGTAACAATTCCCGTCCCGGGCAATAATCATGGATAGTACAATGAGCAATTGCAATCGATTACCCGTATTGACCAATCCATTCGAATGTTTGCTTGCTTTTTGCACTTTTATTCGGGCTTCTCCCCATTGGGACGTGTTTCGCTTATACTACAGTTACCAGGATTTCGCCAACGAGTTGCAGATCGTTTTTCTCGACTGGTAACTGTTCTTGCGAGTGGTCAAATGCTTGATCTCTACTTGTTCCTCCCGTTCGCGTTCTGCGCGCGCGCTTGTTTGTTGCATCTATTTACAACATTTGCAATCTCAGTGTTCTATTTCTCGATGCTTTTTTCGCCGGATTCTATAATGATCCATTGGGTGTTTCCAACTGGAGTTACCAACTTCAGGCTTCTCATGGTACAGTCTTGCTTTGGTACATGTGGTACATGGTAGATACCCGCATGTAAAATGCGAGCGCACATCTAGTTATCTCGAAATGAAAACCGCGTCGATTATTCCCTCCTTTTGCTTCGGTATTTCTACAAGAACCGTGCAGCACACAACAAACAAACCGATATCGATATCAGCTTGATCTTCCTTGGTACCCGAAGACATGAGTGTGTTGGTGTGATGGTCAGTACACTCGGCTTTTCTGCGCCAACAAGGAAGTCGCCTAATGCTCAACATTGCGCACTGCATCCTCATCTTGGCCAAAGGTGTCCTCGTTGTTGTTGTTGCTGCTGCGGCTGCAGTAGGAAAATGTAACGCTTGCCTGCATCGATTAATGCGGATCCCCAGCCTGATTAAATATGAAAAAGCAACGATAAATCAAATACGCAGTGACCGATTGTTTACGCGGCCGAGAGCGCAGGGAGCTGTTTGCGCTCGTATAATTACACATTAGCATTATTCATCGTAATGATAGTAAAATAGCAAATCGCATCGCGCACGCATGCGGTAAGCGCAGATTGCAATTTGTAATTATACGCTTTGACGCTGGCTGGCTGGCTGGGCGACCGCGCGGTGAAATGCAAGAAAAGCATTTATGCTCGACTTGCCATCGCACCCAAATACCGCGAGCGCGAGCTGCGACGGCTTCCTTCACCGTTCTTCGTTCTTCGGTCGCCAGCGAATTCGATTAGAGAGATGCGAGGCACATGTGTGCCTAATGCGCTCTCGCCGCGTCAACCTGCATTAGGCGCTCTTTTCGCTACCAGACTACACACACCACACTCATGAAGTCGAAGTTCATTACTTATTGCTCGCCTCGCTACTTTCTACTACAATCACCCAATGTCAATGTAATTGATCGCCGATCGTTGCTTTGCATCTGCATCCGCAATATCCGCCTTGTAATCAACATTCCGCGTCCATTACTCTCCGGCCGACGAAATTATTATTTTATCTGTGCGCAGATTTGTTGCGCGCAATAATGATTAATGTTTCAATAAGTTATCGTCGATGGAATCGATGTGTTCTTAGTTTGGTAGGAGTTTGGAATTTTATTTTCTAATCGGGGATTGAAGACAAAATTACATTAGTTTATGAGTAAGTCATAACATTTTCTTGTTATACACTAAATCCTAATTTCATCTGTACCATATTTATGCTAAGAAACTACATCTAGAGCATCATAGTGATGTTCTCTGTATTACAATGCTTTTGGTTAATTTTCTTAATTTGTCTGAAATTAAGTAAAGTTTGTTCGATATTTTCTCGGAAACCTGATGACATATCCGAATGGACCAAACACTTTTTTATGGGAAATTTAATGATCTTTCGATTGCCGGTTAAAAATTTCCAAATTTCCAACCGGAAATGCTATTGGCCTTGTCGTTAATTTGATCTATTATAGAGTTACCTTCGCTGAACATCTTCAGTGTTTTCTCGCCAACCAAAAGCCCTATCAAACTGATTAAAACTTTATTTAATTGGAAATTTATTCTACTTTTGATTTTCGTTTAGAAATCCGCAGATTTCCGGCCGGAAATGCTATTGGCCTTGTCGTTAACCTTCATAACAATGGGATGAACATTGCATTTTTGACATTTCTTAGTAATGTAAAGCTCTTTCCGAATAATTCAAGTCATTCATTCACTCATTTAATTGGCAAATTACTATAATTTTGATTAAAGGTTACTTATTTGCAAATTACCACCCGGAAAATCTTTTGGTTTTGACATAATTTACCAAAATACCATACAATTTACCGAATTCAATTTTCTACGGAACCAAAAGCTCTATCCGAATGATTCAAAGACTATTTGTTTGCAAATTTAATATACTTTCGATTTGTACTTAGATATTTGCAAATTTCCAACCGGAAATGCTATTGGCTTTGACGACAACTTACCATACAATGAAACTAACTTCCTTGGATACTTTCAATGTTTTCTCTGGAACCAAAAGCCCTATCCGAGTGATTCAAGGACTATTTTATTAAAAATTTGACATACTTTCGGTAAATACTTGGTTGTTTGTTAATTTCCTACCAGAAATGCTATTGGCTTTGACGTCAACTCGCACTACAATGAAATTGACTCAATTGAATATTGGATATTTTCAATGTTACTCTGCAACCAACAGCTCTATCCGAATGATTCAAAGATTATTTCATTCAAAATTTAATATACCTTCGACATACACTCAGACATTTGCAAATTTTCCACCAGAAATGTTTTTGGCATTGACGACAACTTGCAATAAGATGAAGTTGACTTTCTTGAATATTTTCAATCTTTTCTCTGCAACCAAAAGCCCTATCAAAACGAATTAAGAACCATTTTATTCAAAATTTGTTATTTTTTCGAATGGCACTTAGAAATTCGCAAATTTTCAGTCAGAAACACCTTTGGCCTTCTCATTCCTGTTTTAACTTTTGGAAAAAGAGTTGGAATAAACAGCCAAATAACTTCTTCTTAGAGATAACTCCACCGGCGCAAGAAGAAAGTAATTTAATTACAAATTTGATAGGCGCTAGCACATGCCCGAAGAAAAACGCCAGCAACGATAATTGAATGCAAAGTGGCAAAACACCGCGTGAGAGACATTCACTTACGTGTAATCGCTCAGCGAGCGAGTGAAGCGTGCGCTGAATAGTTTTTCATCGGGCGCGCATTCATAAAAGGCACACGACGTCGTCGCGGGCACGCGAAAGAGTGCAAGTGTAAGAAGTCCAAGAAGTCGTCCGTGCGCCAACATGCAAGTATGTCGAATATAATGCGAATTCGTACATTCTCTCCCCGATTCTTCGGCCTCGCGAATGTGCGAACGCACTAGAAGCGCACTTTATGCGCATTAAATGCGAATTTGAATTCGAACGTAAGCAAGCACGTGCTTTCCTATGTGCGAATCGTATTTTCTCGCAGGTAACAAGTGCATTGAAATCGATTTTTTTGCGCGCTCGTGCGCTGACCAATACACCAACCGCCGAAGAATATTCATATGGTGCGTCAGAATTGTGTAAACAACTTGCAAATTGATTGTTAACAACAATTTTCACGCATAACATGCATTGTTTCTTGCGACATGTGCTTCAGCTTTTTGCGCAATTGTCGTTATGACGTTGTAATTGTTTCCTTCCAAAAGAAAAACTGCTCGAATGGATTCGTTTGGCTTAAGACCTTATCGGGATACACCTTGTAGATTGGAACTGTAATGTTGCTCTCGGTGTGCTTGAGATATTGGGAAAAGTTCGAATACCGTTCGACATGTTTAGTCCGAAGTGATAGTAGTTTTACTTAAAACGAACTCTTTCTAAAAACGAAGCAGCTCTCCAAGAGCTTCTCTCATTACGCTCTTTACAGAATCCCAAGATGGGCAACTAAAGTGTACAACCATCAAGCATTCTGATGTTATCAAAATTTGATGATTGCATTGTAAAGTAAAGAATCAAATGTCAAAATAAAATATGTTGCGTCCAAGAAGAAATGTCTTCTGCACGACAAATGTACAACGAATCAACTTCATGTTACTCTTGTTATAATCGCTCGTGCGCGCAGGAAAATTGCCTTGCTTTTTGCTCTCATTCGACGGTTCGTATTTCGTACGTTTCCAAGTGCATCCATCGATTTTATTAAAAGAATTACACTAGATCGGAGTTCTTGTACGCGCTCATTTTTCTAAACGAAGAAGAAAAAAGCGGAGCGCACGAGCGCTTCACTCGCAACATTGTACACGCGGCTCGCAGTTCGAAGATGAAGCTCTTCAGCTCTTCAGCGCGCGCGCGACTCAAAGCTCAGTCATCGCACACGGGCCAACAAGATGCGAGATGAAGAGAGGTGAAAAAAACGCATACACATCGGACGAACGCATGGATAATCTCGGCACTACAAGAGCGATCAACTCGAAAAAGTAATGAAGCGTGTGGATTTTATTATTTCGCCGTTTTTATTGACGCAGGCGCAAGCGGTGCCACCGCATGCGAGCGCATTGTTAATAAAGTCACAATTTTTATACGTGGCACTTAAGACTTCAATTCGGAAATGATGCCGGTTGGACCCTCGTTGGATTGAACCGCCAGTGACTCCCATCGTGATTTTTATATTTTACAATCAATATGCGCACGCTTGAGTCGCGCATGAGCGTCAATAAGTTCGGAAAACTCGTTAACTGTCATTTCGGATATAATGTTGTGAAAATATGTTTAATATGCTGTTATTGAAAGGGCAGAGGTGTATTAAAGTTTCGGTGCAAACTTAAAGAAAGCTCAAACATCAGCGATTTGTTTAATATTAGTATTTTCTATTCGTCATTTTCTGTCAATGATTTCTCGGAAAATTGAGGTCCGATCTGGATGGTTCAAAGTCTATTTTATTCAGAATTTAATATATTTTAGATTACTAGTTAGAAATATGCAAATTTCTATTGGGAAATGCTATTGGCCTTGTCGTTAACTTGCCCTAAAATGAAAGTCTTGAATTTCCAATATATTAATTTTTTTTCTGAGAAACCAAAATTCCGATTTCAATGAATCAATGACTATTTTATTGAGAATTTAATATCCTATTGATTAGAGTTTAGAAATTTCCAGATTTCCAATTGAAAATGCTTTTGGCCTTGTCGTCAATGTGCCACATTCATAATTTCCATTAATCATTCATTTATTACCACTATTTTCTCGGCAAGCAAATGTCCAATTTGAATGATTCAAAGACTATTTTATTCAGAATTTAATATATTTTCGATTAGTGATTAGATATTTGCAAATTTTCATTGGGAAATGCTTTTGGGTTTGTCGTCAATTAACACAATTTTCTTTTCGCAATTTTCTATTTTAGTTTAGAAATGGTCACTATTTTCTCAGAAACGACAAGACCGATTTAAATGATTCAATGACTATTTGTTTCAGAATTTAATATACTTTCGATTACCGTTTAGAAATTTGCCAATTTCCAACCGGAAATGCTTTTGGCCTTGTCGTCAATTTACACAATTATTGTAATTTTCTATTTTAGTTTACATATTGTCGCTGTTTTCTCAGCAACTACATGATCGAATTGAATGATTCAAGAACTATTTAATTCAGAATTTAATATACTTTCAAAAAACGTTTAGATATTATTAAATTTCCAACCGAAAATGCTTTTGGCATTGTCGTCAATTTACCCGATTTTCGTAATTGTATATTTTAGTTAATTAGTTAGTAGATGTTTAATTTCTCAGAAACGACAAGACCGATTTGAATGGTTCAACGACTATTTGATTCAGAATTTAATATACTTTCAATTAAAATTTAGACATTTTCAAATTTCCATTCGGAAATGCTTTTGGCATTGTCGTTAATTTATCTAATTTTCATATTTTATATGTACTTTTAAACATCGTTGTTGTTATCTCGGCAATCTCAAGGCCGATTTGAATGATTCAAAGACTATTTTATTCAGAATTTAACCTCTTTAGTGGCGACTTTTTTTGACGTGATGCGCTCCACAGTGGCGAGTTTTGCTAAACGCTACCGCAAACACGCGGATATATACGTCTTAGGCACCTTGTAAGCCACATGCGCCTGCGTATATATCCGTCATAACCACTAAAGAGGTTAATACGATTTCGATTACCAATTAAACATTTTAATATTCCAAAAATATTACTCAAACTTTTCGCCAAATGTAATACGGTTCTGGTTTTCATAAAAAATCTTTCTTCGGAAGATTTTTTAAACTCAATGCTTAATTGGATTGGGATTGGATATAGCAGCATCTGCATTTTATGATTTTTACGTACACAGTTATGACCTGCAACTTATCCTTAACATTTTTTTTTTCATAATTTCAAAAATTTCCTCACTGCTATACCTCGAATACGCAAACATAATCCGACATACCACTTACATCGAAACGCATATTGCGCCTGCAGAAATTGCTAAATATATGAAATATATGACATGAAAAATGCAAGCTGCTTTCAATTCATTAATAAACACCAACATCCAATCCAATCGATCGGCACCAGCGTCGAGCAAGTTCATTGATTTCTTCGGCGAAGCTGCGGCTCCGCTCTTGTGCCCATAATGTATGTGTACAAATTCGGACGGGCTGGACACTCATGTGTGGAACATTAACATGATCACTGATCACCGATCGCTTCTAGCGGAGCAGCCGTGTCCGATGATCCTTGTTGACCACGTCTCGTTCCATTCGTTAACCGTTACAGATTTCCGAGTCGGCTGGCCGTGCGCGAAGAGTCAAAAGTCAACGTTTGATATACAGGAGGTTGCCAAATTCAATCAGGGTCGTAATTAATTGCCGACCGTAGTGGGAGTCGGTCGGCGATGCTTCAAAGCTGCCTTCCACATGCACATGATTTGCTACGATTTGTCGTCTGCGTTCACGACCGCTTAATTTACGACCACTCTTCAGATGCGTGTAGGTGCGATCGGGATATTGTCTTAGATTTCGTTTGGTGAATTATTTCGTTGCGGTTGCTGTGTATTTGTGGATGGGTGTGATAGGTAAATGTGTGGTACTGGAAGAGGTGATTTATAATGATTTATCGAGTAAATTAAAAATGTTTGGCCGGGCGTGCATTTCCTTCGCATTCGCGTTCAATGTTCAAATTGGTTGTTCTAGAAATCGTATACACAATTTCATTCACCTGTTCACACAATGTGGAGACTAAATTTTGTCAAAAATTTTGTTAACCAATTAAAAATCACTATATACTTTTCTGAAGTTTTGGTTACAGGTGAAAATAGATCGAAGTTCTGAAAACTTCAAAACAAACTTTTGTTGAATTCAAAACCTATTGAAATGTTGCACATGATCGTAGATCTGTAAGCATAATATACTGCAGTGTATTGGATGTGTAGTAACTGTGGCTGAAGCTACTCTTCCTCTCCATCTTCATCACAATCCTCTTCTTCACCAAACCTTCCTCGAACGAGCAGCGAAACTATTTAATAAAAACGAAACTGACGGTTATTTATTACGGTTTCACACTTTACGAGCAACGGACGGCCTCGCGCGCGCGCAACTTTATTTATGTCTAAGTACTTTATAAACTAAACTGTCCGATGTTGGGCGCTGTTCGACAAAAACATGATACACTTATTAAAAAAGGCACTCGGCAGCATGTAGCGCAACATGTATGACATCGTGTGCCAAGCCCCGACGTTTGCTACTCATCTGCATAACCCAAATTTCGGAAAGAAACGCCATCCAGCTCGGACGTGCTTTGATTTTTTCGAAAAACTCTCCAGCGAGAAGATTAATCTGTGCGGACGCTGGCTGTGAATTAGGATGTCCATAATGGAGGCGAAATTGGCGATATTAAACTCTTCGGCGTATAAATTTAAATAAATTATTTATGGCCATGTGGCATTATAGTTTAATTTCAATACTGATGCGATGACGGTAAATGTTGATCGGCCGATGCTGGCGCGCACATCGTAATTGAGTTGATCTCCAATACCACAAGCATTGGCGCACAAGAAGCCGAAGAGCAGCTACCTTATAATGTGCACTTATTTGCTTTACTCCTTCTGCTCGTTTTGCGCGCTGTTTTTGTACGTGCGTCCAGCGTGTTTGTTGGCTGGACGTATTGGAATTTTATATTGGACAATGGGGGCTTTCGATATTATATGGATGCACTCTACTTATTTACGAGTATGTATCAAGTTGGCTTCAAACTCTTCGCGAGCCAACAAACAAGTCGCGCACTCGTCGGGTCTTCGGCCACGGCTGTAAATTATCGAAAATTACAAGGATTCGTTTCACATCGACGGTTTGCGTTCTTCGTGTATGTACAAAGAAGCTAGATGATCGCGTATGAGATACCAATAAAGTTCGTTACGCATCCGAGTCACGTACTAATGAAATGGTCGAAGTTATTTGCTTTTATTTTTAATCAAATTTCCACTCGTCGTTTGTGTACGCGCTGTAATTACAGACCATTGAGGCGTTTTCAGCTTCTGCTTATTAAGCAACATTTCTTGATTACAAGGTGCACTGTAATAAAGATTTGAATTCAGTTAGTTTGAAAGCAAGTTCAAGTAAATTTTCAATTTTATATTCTAGGAAGTGAAAAATATTGCTTTGAAAAAATTTGTTCGGAGAACTCTGGGAAGTGATTCACTTTGAAAACTTTTAAATCCAATTTCTTGAACAACATGTTTTGCAAACTGAAGACTGATAAGTAAACCTGCAAATTTACTACTGAATTATGTATGCATCTGAAGATTAGATCAGAATTCACGTCGATTTTTTATGTATATGCCCGTCAAAGATTAAAGTAATAAAATATGTAAGCGACAGTGCGCGGATTACACAAAATAAGCAAAAAGTTAACTAAATCTTTTCAAGTTTCCTTAAATTTGATTTAATTTAATTCGGATTTGCATAAATTAATTAAATTTAATTCATGTTAATAGATACACATTAAGGAATAGAGCCAACTTGACGATATGTCTACCTACATAATGTAAATAAATTGAGACGAAATTATCAAATCGCATTAGTGACGGACGCTTTTATGCGCTTCGATTCTTCGTCCGTCTTGGATGGAAGTGGATGGACAGCGCCAATGAGCTTGACCACAATGACGAATTCATTCGGCTGAGAGGAAGTTAATGGACCGTTATCTTTCATATGTCTCCAAATAAACAAATCCGAGGCACAATAAAACAAGATTGACTCTCGCGCGCGCTCAACATAAACAAGCAACAAATATTAACGAACGAGTGCAGAACGAGTGCGAGAGGCGAGCAAATGGCTAAATGGCTCGAGTTTTATTTCGTAAGTAAAAAAACTCAATTAAAACTTTATTAAGTCATCTCTTAAACCTGATGGCGCGTGTATTTCCTTTTGCTGCGCACTGCTTCCTCGCTCTAATACGAAGCATCCGCAGTGCTTATGCCTTCGTTAGCCAGCAAACAACCAAGTTAGTTGCCGATTAAACGAGTGCGTTACGGCATCAACAGCATCATCATCAGCCATCCACTCATCCAGCCAAAAGAGCGCGAGCCATCCGAGCAAACGTTCGCAATGTTCGCGACAGAACGGCAGCCACTCAGCAAACTACCAAAGCACTTCTTGTATGAGGACGCGCGTGTATAGATCACAAGTGCAATGGCAATAACGCTTGTGGAATGATAATAAAGCGCTAATAAAACGTGAAATGCCGACTTATACGAGCACTATAAATAAAGCGGCGTTTCCTGCCGACCGGTGCAAACAGCCCGGCCATCACAATTTTACAATTATTTTTTCTTTGATTTGCTTTTCTGACCTTCCGAGAGGTGAAGCTTTTATACTGGTGCAAACTCCTTAAATGATGTATCAATATAGTTGATTGCCCACAAAAACAAGCATCATTGAATGTTTATTATCAACCTACCCTGAACAGGATTACATTTAGGTAAATTTTGATGGCGGTTACAAAAATTATAATCATTCTTCAGCAACCAACTTCAAATACAGATTTTGCCATCATCACTTTACATCTCTACACCTTTTTAATTGTAGATGAGATAATACCAATTATATTTCGGATTATAGATTTGCAAATTTCCATCTAGAAATGCTATTGGTATTGTCGTCAATTCAGCCTAAAATGATCATTTTTTACACTGATTTTCCTATTTCACTGTTGTCTATTTTCTGATAACTGTTTCTCAGTAACTGGAGGATCTATAAAAATGAACCAGACACCATTTTATTGCAAATATAATGTACTCTCAAATGCGCTATAGAGATTTGCATAATTCCGCCGTGAAATGCTATTGGTATTGTCGTCAATTTAATTTGACGTAGTGATCAGGTTGACTTAATCCTTTATGTATTATCTCGGAACTGGAAGTCAAATTCTAATTGTTCAAACCTTGTTTTACAGATAATTTAATGTTCTTTCGATTGCCGTTTAGACATTTGCAAAATTTTATCTAGAAATGCTATTGGTATTGTCCTCAATTCAGCTTTAAATGATACTTTTTAACACTGATTTGCCTATTAAATATTGTCTATATTCCGATAACAATTTCTCAGTAACTGGAGTATCTACAAAAATGATTCCAACACCATTTTATTGCAAATTTAATGTACTTTCAAATGCGCTATAGAGATTTGCAAAATTCCGCCGAGAAATGCTATTGGTATTGTCGTCAATTTAATTTGACGTAGTCATTAGGTTTTCATAATCTTTTATGTATTATCTCGGAACTGGAAGTCCAATTCTAAAAGTTAAAACCCTATTTTATAGATAATTTAATGTACTATCTAATGCCGTTTAGACATTTGCAAAATTCCATCTAGAAATGCTATTGGTATTGTCGTCAATTCAGCCTTAAATGATAATTTTTAACACTGATTTGCCTATTAAATGTTGTCTATTTTCCGATAACAATTTCTCAGTAACTGGAGGACCTACAAAAATGAATCCAACACCATTTTATTGCAAATTTAATGTACTTTCAAATGCTATTGGTATTGTCGTCAATTCAGCTAAAATGTTCATTTTTTAACACTTGTTCTCCTATTTAAATGTTATCCTTATGTATATTTTCATTTAAATATCTTCAAGTCAAAAGTTACTGTTTAAAATCAATTTCTTGAAACGTATACTAAATTGAAAACATTAGTGAATCTTACCTTCTGAACAACTTGTAATTTACAATCTCCCCTTTGTTAGTTCCACAAACAAGAAAAACCAAATAGCAGTTTAGCAATTAACAGTCGAAGTTGGCGAGTTGGACTCCAGTTCGAGTTGTGGAAACCAATCATTCATTCAGCAATTCATCGTCCATACCAACAAACGCGTTTAATTTGATACCAACGCAATGATGTAATTCATAAACTATAATGAGAAGTAACTGGACTTGAACTTGTTCGTGTTCCTACATGTCAGGCAGCAGCAACAGCAGCATATCGAGCCTAGGCTAGGATGGGCGTTGTATCTTTGCGAATATATGCGAATAAGCGTGAATAGCTCGCTTGTTTATGCCCGCGAAGAGAAATGTTTTGTCGGACAACACGTCGAACATCCGTTCATTCGAGTCCGTATGATTTCTTTGCATATTGCCTTGCAATCGCCATACCTTATTACGAGATCGTTCGCGTTTATATGCTCCTCTTGCATAGACTACGATGACACTGCTGGTAGGTTTAATCAAAGAATGTGCATGCGTACACTTAACACACGTGTAATGCCCATTCGTAAGTGGAAAGTTGCTGGCTGAATGCACTCACATTCGTGTTGATAGCAAACAGCCCATGTAAATGGTGTAAACACAATTTGAATGTTTTACCACTCACATGATTTAACCACGTGATTGTTCTTCAATCATCGAGGTAATGAATTACTGCTCAATTCGAATTTTGTCATCAATGCATTCAAGTTAACTACAGCCTCACATTTGACGCTCTTGTGGAACTATGTGAACAATAAGGAAAACGTAAATGGTAGCAGGAAATTGAATACTGCCACGTATCCTGCGAAATCTCGATGCGATTGCAATTGAGGAACTTTGATCAGCATTCGATGCAAGACGTCGTTAATAACAAGTAAAGTGCCCATCATGTCGCTCCTCGAGCACCGGCATTCAAAACTATAAGAACTCAATAAACGTGCAGCATCCGCGTGTTACACACAGGATGTGCTCTTATTTTATTTCGCAAACCATTTCGCAGGCGTAGCTCTTTCGAGGATTAGCCACACATTGCAGACACGTCGAGTGCGCAGCGGAAACAAATCGATTCGAAATGCAATGGATGAAAGGCAAGGCACGACCTGACGCGACATCGCTGATAATTAATAATTAAGACCACCTGATGACTTCGCAGCTTCATCAAAGTGTCTCCGCATGTGTGAACCCAAAGATTCGTGTCATTTTTCACCACGAGGACGTGATTTTTCCCCACAAGCGTTTTGTTTTTCGAACGTGTGCGCGTACTCTGGCTGAAGAGTGTGAACATATCGAAAGAACTTGATGGTGCGCGAGTAAAAGCGCACCTATGAGAGAATGGGCTCGTAAATAGAAATTAGAGACGTCACGTACATGCATACGGATATTGAAACGCACGTACTACTGGTAACCGTAGATCATTCGGACGCTTCACAACCGACGAAGAAGTGATACCCAGTGATAGGAGGCTGGCTTGCTTTGAAATGTACCAGCGAGAGAACATGCTCTCGCTGCTGATATTCAATGTTCGAATGTTGATGGCAAATCTTACAAGCTGCACACATACGTGCTGCTAATGTAGCTAATATTTTAAATTCGGAGTTGCTGCCTTCATTTTTTTGATGGTTACAAATTTTCTTCAAGTTTCGAAATATGCATCTACGTTTTTTATAGCTCTCAATAGATATAAACCTTCTCCTATTTTTCTGGCAGTTTATCATTTCCTTATTTGAGGAATGATTTTCAGAATTTGAGGATTTTCCATTCAAGAAACCAAAAAATAATTGTCTATTACAACAGGATCTGAACAGTAAGATGAATGAGGAAAAACAGACCTTCAAAACTCAATATTTTTTCTTCAGTTACCCTTTCTTTATTTGATCATTCATGCTTTTTTAGAATATAATTTTGTTCTTTAATCAGAGCAAAAAAATATGTGATGAAAAATGAAAATTACATGAGTCAAAATTTTATTTCGAGATCTTACTGTTTTGAAATAAACTTCCCATTATCTTTTATCAAGGATTCACTAGAAGAAAATTTGAAAATATTTAAATTTGGAATTTTACTCAACTGATTTTTAGACAAGATCTGGAGAAAAAGATAAATGTGGAAAAATAGATCATCTAGGTTTTCTTGGGACATAATTTTGTTGTTTAATCAGAGCAAAATAAATGTTTGACTACAAACGGAAGTTACTTAAGATTACACCTTTTCTTTTAAAGAGGACACTAAGATCTTAATGCTCCTCTTGTAATAAACGTATCTCATTATCATTTTTCAAGAAATCACCTCAAGAAAATTTGAAAATATTTAAATTTCGAACTTTACTCAAATGGTTTTTCATAAATCTCCTTAAATTTACTTCGAAAATAATACATGGAAGAAAAATAACTGCAAAACTTTTTATCAATTTCATTAATGGTAAAAATTTATGACTTATTTTAACGATACTACAAATCCCGTTCAGTTTACTTTACAATCAATAAAATCGCACATATTTCCTCTAAAAACAAAACGCATTCCTAATAAATACCATATAAGAAGAAAATAAATTAAAGTACATAACTAAGAATTTCTAATGCAGAAATGAGTGCCAGCATAATTCCTTTGTATGCACCTAAACTTTCCTGTTAAAACATTGTGCGCGCACGGTAATAAATCATTGCATTTGCCGAGGTGAAAACTCGATTAAATTGTATAAAACTCCATGACCATATGAGCAACGCGAAAGAAACGGAAACATTCATTTTGCGGAGCAATTTTGCCATCATGTTTTGTTCTTACTTCCAAACATACCTCCCATTATAATTTCTAATTATTATGAAGACGTCGAGGTCGCTGATTGCACCCGATAAATAGCGTTATTAATTAATTGAGAGAGTAATATTGGCTGGCGATAAAACGCCAATTAATACGCGTTTTTTCCCTCTGAAGAGACGAATCGTTGCTACTCATTTGTGGACGCGATGTGATAATGAAGTAATCTCCTCGTTGGCAGCTGGTTGTTAAAAGTTATTTACGATTTTCCGGAGTGAGACGGGCAGCATCACTGTGCTGGCCGATGATTTTTCTACGCGATGTTGTGCTAGCGGCACATCTAAGGTGACCAACTAGTTGCGGATGAATTATGCTCGTATGTATTCCGAAACGTCGACGTTAGCGAATGATTTACGCCAATTGTTCTTGCACGGCTCGCGCATTCGTCTAGCTACCTCTTGTAGAAGCTGGCTGTGACTCGGTTATGATGTGCGAGCGTGTGCGCACCTCGGTAGGAAATTATAAACAAGCAACATGATAACTAATATGAGCTAATATAATATACAATTGTAGCCGTTTTGCTGGCTGGTTGGACGAGGCTGGTTAGAGATGATGGAAGCACCGGGATTATAATAGCAAAGTGCGAACGCATTAAATTGCTGATGGACACGCTGCATGCCGCATCACGACCCAGCACCGATGAAATAATATGTATTCGCTCTTGCAGCCGGACGAAGAGCCAGAAGACCAATTAACAATGTGTAACTGCACCACTTAGAATTTACACGCGCCATGGTGCAAGAAATGAGCTGAAAAACACTTGCAAGGTGTTCTTCCTCTTTGTTTACTCGTCTTTTTTTATACTACAGTAATTAGTTTTTTGGACAGTTTTTGAAATCCCCCTAGAAGTTTTGTAACAACCATTGACCCTAAAGAATGAATTTTGTCTCTTATTGTTTTTACACCATTGAAGCTTTTAAAATGACAATGACCATAGACAAAAATATGTTTTTAAAATTCCAAGATTGAACTTCGATTTCAAAAAGTTTTGTCTTTGCAAAACGCAAGTGAGTCTTCTGGCAGAAAATCATAATTTTCATTCACTTAAAAAACCAAAAATTATTTGATGTTTATGGATCAGAAGCAGCTTGCTAATCATAAAATCCGATCAACTTTTTGCACTGATGAAACTTTTGACAATGAACAAGGACGAAAAGTTTCAAGATTAAGATTTAGTTGCAAAAATATCATTAATTTATGGCATATGAAAACAAACAAATCCTCAGACAATAAATCATAACTTCCAGTAGAGTAATCGACTTTCAGAAAAGTTTCCAGAAAAAGTTACCGTTTGAATATTAGATTTTGATTCAGATAAGAAATCATAACTTCTAATTATTAACTTTTCCATCGTAAAAGCTAACCAACTTTTCTATTCTTTTGAAATTGTTGACAATAACTAAAAACCAAATACTTCAGAAAATTTTAAAATTGAAGTGTCATTCCAGAAAAAGCAACGAAGTTTTCAGATAACAAATGACAACCAAATTTTGAATTGGAATTTTTGACAATAAGCAAGAAAGAAAAGTCAGATACCTTCAAAAATTTGAAATTTGAGTTTCAACCCAGAAAAAGTTAACATGTTGTTGAATGTTGTCAAAGATTTATGCCAGAAGAAAGCAAAGAAGTCTTCAGATAACAAATCATAACATACACTTATTAATTTAAAAACTTAAAATTAGTTGATATTTATGGATCAGAAACATCTTGCTAATCGTAAAACCCGACCGACTTTTGACTACTTATAAATTCCCAATCAAAAAAGCAACTTTTCCCCAAATCTAAATCGAATCAAGCAAATTAATTTCAAACGATGTTACAATTTTATGTTATTTACGAGCCATCTGATGTTCCCATAAAACGCCGAGCACAAGATGTAAATTTGAAGAGTTTCACCAATAAATCGCCAAGAATGCTATGAATTCATAAACTCTTCTGGATTGATTTTACTTTTCTGAGCTGTACATTCCAAAATCTTCGAATCATCGAACCCAAGCGAAGATATGCAAATCCATCATGATCGTGTTTTCTTTTTTTTTGCAAAATCCAAAAAAAGAAATACACATTAATCGTTAACGTGTAACAGCGGGAGCTTTCCTTCATTGCGCCAATCCTCGAGTGGAAATTTGCATCTTGTTACTTGCACATTGCTACCATCGATGCACACCTAGTTATTACCTTCGTTATAATAACACTCTCAAATTGTTGCCACGATTCGATGATGCTGGAGCATTCGCCGTTTGCATTTCTCTTTCGCCACACGGTGTAATCGGCAGGCTTACATGCGATCAACGCTAATGAACGATATAAACAAATGCGCTTTATTGCCCTGTATGTCGAAGTTTGCACTCGATCGGATAAAGCGAACGCGCCCTTGGGCGTTTTGGACGCTCGATCGCGATTTGAAATTTGAAATCGGCGCGGATGCCTCTTCAATTCGTTGTCGGTTGGATTCGTAATGGCGTTTATCTGTTTGTATCTAATAGAGTTACTCGCTGCTATTCCAGGACGTTTGTGTAGGCTCATATCAAGTCAACGGACGCGCTTAACACCGGCCGAAAGAAAATCTGATACTTGATATTGTAAATTTACATTCGCAGATTGGAAGAAGCGGTACATGAAAAGTGGCAATTTGCCGTTAAGTTCCTGACTTCAAATTGATTCATATCGATGCTTAACGAATGATGAGATCACTAAAAATTTCAATGTTTTCTTGTTCCCTAAGTATATTATTCCATTAGAGTCTAACTTTCAAGAAACTTCTGATTTCAACCCTAAAGAACTTCAAACAAATTGTCCTTATTTTTCCAGGCTGATATGTTTCTTATGCTAAATATTTTTGGTAATTTATGCTAATGGATGATACATATTTGAATATGTATCTTTTCTTGTATCAAAATGTCATAATATTAATAATATTCCTCATTGAATTTCACTTTATGATTCTGAACTTCCATACAAAAACTTCTCACTTTCATCGAAAATCGTGTAAGCATCTTACGTTAATTACAATCGCCATAATAGCATTGTATGAAGATGTTATTTACATAAAATACAACTTGAAGAAATCGAGAGTTACCTTTACCAATGCTCATTCGTCGTTGAAAGTGAGAAAAACTGACGAACAAAGGATTCGCGCGTCTGCATCAAAAGAACAATTATGTGAAATATTACCGAGAAATGTGCGCGCACAAAGCCATGAAAGTGAAAATGGGATCATATGTCTTTCATTGTCAAGGAAAGGTTCAATGAATCGAACGTCTCGACGGAATTAATTTACGGGACGAAGTCGATGAATTCGCGAGGCGAAAACGCGGAGTGCCATTCTTGAATTTAATTTCGATGCAGTGCGTTCGGATAGGCGTTAGTGGAAAACTTATGAGTGGCAAGTGTATACTTATGGTGTACTTAAGTTGATTACATAACACTTAGCACTTGCTGCAAGGTGTCTGCATCGATTAAAGCCGCCTCGTCAATTCGATAAATTACATAAATTGCACATTAGGGTTTTGAGAGTGGCAATAATTTGGCGCATAAGTCTGTTTCGAAGAATTATCGTCGCTTATTTACTAATAGTTGTTTTATCTTGTTGTTTATCAGAAGGGTATTTTAATGATGCTTTAAAATTAAAATCTGAATCTATTGAAATCGTATCAAGAAATAGTTGAAGAATGTTCAGTTGGTGATAATTTTCAATTTGTTGCAATTCTGGTTTTGTATGAATGATTAATAGCTCGAGTCATAAATAAATTCTGTTCTTATTTTACAATTTGATATTCTGTGGATCAAAATTAAAAGTGTGAATTCAGCAAAGAAATCAAGAATCAAGAATTATCAAACTTCAAAGATTAATAAAATTGTGGAATAATTGATCACTCTATTACTTCTTCGATTCTAGCAATCAAAGACTTTATATTCTTCTGTTACTTTAGGAGGAAGTTATTGAATTTCTTCCTTATCTTCTATTCTTATATTTCTAAATTCATTCTTATTCCTGAAGATGTTAACACATACAATAAATGAAGCCATTCCAAGATGTAAGCTTATAGTTTGTATCCATGTTTTCAAAAATGATTCGATGCCATGGAACGACAAGTGAATATCATTGAGTAAGTTGGAAACTTTCCCAAAAGCAAAAGCATCAAAATATCATAAATTCGAGAACATAATTGAATTGCCTTATTACAGCACGTGTTTTTTCGACTTGAATGCACCATAACGTGTCACAACTGCAATAAGTAAGCAACGAATCTGAAGAACGTGCGCCAATCTTCTCCTGGAGCACTCGCCAAAAGTAATGCATACATGCATCCTCCACGTATGTTAGCGTGTTCTTGCAGAAACGCGGAGGAACAAGAGCAAGCAATCTAGCGTTAGGCAAAGCGTTGGGCGCAACTTCTTCGCGGCACGAAAGTGCAAGATGCAAATCGTCTTCGGCGCGGCTCTCTTCTTCGCTCGCGAGGCAAATATGTCCAGCGGCAGCAGGCGCAATGGGAGCATGTGTGCGCGCCCGTTTTGAAGAAGTGCAAGGAAAAGCAAACCAGTAAAGACCACCGCTGAGCGGCGACCTTTCGGAGGTTGCGGTGCACCGGTACGCGATCTAGCTTTGAAACGGCGAGCGCGCGCCAAGGAGCGGCCTTCCGCCTTATTTCTTTCACCACATCAACATTAACATCAGCATCCAGCCATCAACATCATTACTATGGTCCGCCATTAGCGCATAACTGCATAAAAACCACAAGCAGGCGCGTTCGAATTACCTCGGCAGGTACAGTTGCAACGGCCGTAAATGCTGCGCCTGAAAAGTGCCTGGAAAACACGGGAAATTGTGTTTATGCTAATAAAATTAGCAAATTATCTGATATATTGGCTATTCACTCATTTGTTTATCGCGACAGGAATGCGACATTCTTGGTGCTCAAGCAGCACTAGGAAAAGACTTTTCATTGAGTTGAGAATCTAAATTGCAAAAAAGCAATACAAAAATGTATTATATTCATTGCAAAATTAGACATAACAATTGAAATAAGTTATTTTGCTATCATTATATTTATCTAGTATACAAGCAAAATTACCTCAACAACTGACTTGTATTTATAATATCTGATTTTTGGGGTAAACATGAAGGTTAGGCAATTTGACGACAAGGCCAAAAGCATTTCCAATTG